>JAMKCH010045836.1:0-85516 GCA_023653785.1 Ophioderma brevispina | reverse complement strand
GGATACTGTACACGATGGGGTTGATCAAACCAGGTGAGGACAATTGCGCTTAAATGAAAACAGAAAAATTGTTGCTGTTTCTCCTGAACTTCTTAAAACCTGATCCATGCCCCACTCAATATTGGGATACATAGGTAAACTATTTACATAGAGTGCTTCCAGAGACCAACATTGATCCGAGGTCGAAAAGTTTGCTTCTATGAGAATTTGGAGGAATAGGCCAGGGCCATCTGTCCGGTAGCATTTAATAATAGGAGAAATATTGTAAGTCTAAATTTGAAGGCATGAGCATAGGTGCAAATATGCTCCTGGAGCAGTACTTGACAGAATATTTATCCCTGCTCAAGGAGCATATTTGCCATGCTACAAGGAGTCATGTGATCAATTATGCTCAGGAGCCTATTCAAATATGAATCCTGGAGCTATATTTGACTTAGAATATTTTTCCAGATTTCTATGATCGGGAACCTTTGCTCTTGGAGAATAAGTTCGGGCCAAAAAAATCCGAGAAGCGAAAAGTTAAACATTTCATCTGGGATTGCAGATTCTATAAAACATATTAAGGTAATAATTCAATCCTTTATTCTCAACCATAGTCTGAGGAGACACATCACAACTGAGGACAGAAATACCACAGGTAACTTCAAAGAAGTTAATTTTCTGTTTTTATTAAATTTACCCTGCTATGGTATATACATCATACAAAATTAATTCAAATCAGGTTCACTGAAAGTCATAGGAAAAAGAACCCACAAATGCAGGTCATGGTCTTCTATAGAAACCAAATGCTCGGCTATGTAGATTATCATGTCCTCACAGCAGTGTATAATGTGATTGGCTTAGTGTCATTATGGGTGGAGCCATCCGGCTGTGAGACGAGATCTCATCTTTACTATTTCTTTCTACTATTTCTAAGGTGAACACCATAAGCCCGGGCCGTAGCCCCCACCCCACCCAATCCCCCAAAATGACAAAGGTCCAAAGGTCCGCTTTATCAAGTTGAAGGTCCGCTTTGTCATGGGGAAGTTTGTCGCTCGGTAAAAGCGTTTGTTTAAGTGTTGTGGTGCATGATATCTGAAATCAACCATGGCAATACCATTGGAAATACGCAGTCCTATTCTCTTATACGGTCATTGTCACTGACGTTTTTTTGTTCCTCCCCCCCCTTCGCTTTTCTGAGGCGAATGGTAACAACTTGGGGGCACCACCAGTGTCGGTAATAACATGTCGGTACATCGGGAAAGGTCCACTTCTGGCAAATCCACACCTCAAAACATTCTGGCTACAGGCCTGCATAATCCTATTGGAAATAGTACTGGATTTACAACAATGCGTGGGCCTAGACTGAATTAAATTCTTTTAATTTGATAATTGGGATACGGTTTTGTATTGCATTACACAATATGCATAATACTGGTTGTAGGCAATGCCATAATACTAAATAAATAAGAAACAGGAAGTCTAAAAATTGCGGGCTATAACTTAGGCTAGCTGATTTTGTTTAGCCTGAGGACATGTGTGAAGTTAAATTCCAGATGGCAAGTAAATCATCAAACAGGTGGCAAAGTTAAACAAAAATTGTTCCCCTTTGCTGTCAATGTTTGGGACTCTTCTTGGTTTCCTTGATATATATATATTCATCTACATTGCTTTAAGATTTATCTTCAAATTGAAATGGTACCTCTGCTTAGTTCAAGCACTATTTAGAGAATAACAAGGTATTGTTCAAGCCTCTGTGTGATCTATATGTCATATCACACAGACGGACAGAATTATATTGAGAACAATGAGGCGCAGCCAAGTTGTTTAATGCTAAAATAGTGCTGTCGATGTGTGATTTTTTGTGTGTTTTTTTTTATGACCACAAACAGATACACCGCATAGGCATAAAGCAATATCTGATTCTTATCTTAACACCTCATTCAAGATAAGAAGATCTTAGACACATATACAAAATAGGGTGCAAGCCAGCCTTTTAAATGCGCTGTGGATTGGCCCGAGCCGTGGTCTAGCATCGTGTTGCCGCGTACACGCTGTAACATGTGATTTGCCTCATACCACATGGCATGGAACCCCATGAAATGACTAAACAATCTCAAGTGTTTAAGAACTATTTACGCACTGGCGTACCAGAGTGTCGCTGGGGACACGGTGAAGAGTTAAAAATTGGTATGTTTTCAGCATGGGAATGTTAATTAAGCTCTTTCTTCAAATAGGTTGGGATAAGGTCACACTTTTTTTTATTTCAAATTTTCTTTAAATCAATTTTTCAATCCTGAATATTTTGATGTATGATAGGTCTATTGTGTTATAACCAAAAACAGTCACTTCCATATGATTTTAAGGAAATCTAGGACGGTCTATGTATGTAAAATTAAAAAAAAGCCTAATTCAGTTTTCTGATGTGGCTGAAAATCAGTGGTTAATACCCAATCTGGTGAAAACAACCATATTTTAGTGTCATTCAGTAAAAAAATAAAAAAACCCTCCCTCTCATTTCCAGAGGCCACTGCTACAAGAAACTAAAAAATTCACTTTACGGGGCCTAAAGTGAGCTTGCATTGCAGGTATGCAAAATTGCTGCTCAAAAAATACAAGTCAAAAAGGGTAGCAGCTAAAACAAAGGGGAAATATAAACGAACTAGAATTCGCGGTTCTCAGCTTTCACACTCGCTGTATTCACAGAATATGAGCTGTGGGCCGCCCCTAGACTGAATCCTTCAGTCCTCTAATATATGCACGGCCGTTACACTGTGGTGCTATTCGAGGACTGAACATCAGTTCGTGCTCAGAAACGTGAGGTGTTTGTTCATGAATAATTCATGATAAAGTAAACTACGTAATTGTGCGCAGCGCAGTTTTGGAAAATGGCTGGGCGCACTTGGGTGATGCAAAAATACAAACTGCAAATTTGTTTCACTTTCATGATTTTGTTTGTACCTGTCATATTACCAATGGGCAAAAAGTGAAAAAGGCTTGACACTGGGTCATTTAATATGGCGTAGAATCTTCTGTGGGTTTTACTACTAGTTCGACCGATCCTTAGGCGGCCCATCATCACTAAAAATTTTAGTGTGCATTTGCAACCGAGTTTTTTCGTCACGGTCGTACCTTTTTATGTTTTTAATTTCAGGTCTGGCCCATGCATGGGAATTCCCGGAAAGCCCCGCCGATCTTGTTTTATAATTCCGGTTCTCAGTGATTTTAATGACTCAGTCAAGATTCGACCTGCACATAAGGTCAGCATAAAGTCAAATTGCTGAGCTGAGCCTAGCCAAACAAGACAAGCTTTGTCGTGTTGTCAGCACTAGCCTGGCCCAGGATTTGCCCTGACACGGCTATGTTTTCCAGCATAGCCTGTCCAGTGGAGTGAGAATTAGGAGTCACACTGCATTTTAAAAAACCCCAGCAAGTAGACGACTTCTAGCATTTCCAGTGCCGTTGGTTACCGATATTTGTTGTGAGTGATTAGTGTATTAACATTTCAGCTCAGCATTGGGTCTTGAAGTATACAACCAGATTGGACTCACTAGATTAAGTCTAAGCATGGAAACAGAGGGAGGATGTTCAGACTCAAGTCCAATTATGCAATGTTGACCAGATCATAGGCAGATGGATTGATGTCGCCAGGCAAGACCTGAAGTGAAACAAGAGCAATCATATGATGCGAGCGGGTTGCAAGTTAGTAAGATTGGTTATAATGTACAACAAGAACAAATCATTCTCCACCGTCCTTGACAGTCAGGCCCGGGCGGGTGTCTTTCAGAGCAACCTCGTACGATCCCACAGCTGAAGTGGCGTGCCCATGAGCTTTTTGAGTGGGGGCACAAACCCGATATTTCCCTGCATACCAGGGATTTTGGAGATTTTGTACTGACACAAACCTTTTTAGTAGTTGCATCAAAATTCTGAAGGGGAGGGGTTAAGTGGTGGGGTGTTTAGTGGGGGTAGTACTGGGGGATGAGTCTAGTGTTTAGAGTGGGGGGAAGGATATCAACCAACATCACTTATCCCGTGTATTTTAAATATGTTATTAGTTAAATTGGCTCAGCCTGCGGCACTTCCAGGCTTTGGATTTACATTTTATAATTACATGCACATTAACATGTATCTTTGAAATTGACATGCACTAGGTGAAAGTTACATGCACAGGAAGGAAACATGAATATCATGCTAAATCCCAAACTATCATGTCACTGGACTCGGGCACATGTAGGCTATGGACAGTCAGCTCAATTTTATTAATTCAAACATCAATTTTTACATTCTTAATAACCTAAAATTGTATACACAATCACAAAGTTTTTAAAAATTTTCTGACATGCACCGTGCATGCAGATACAAAGTTATATTCACGAGGAAAGTTATGCCCCATGGAGGCATGTTGCACATGGGTAAATTTGAAGCCTGGGTACTTCAGACGACCCTCAAGGACCCAGACCATTTGATGTTTTTGCATGCCCATAGGGTACTGTACAAAATGTTTTCGTGGTACTAGTACTATAAACAAACAATATTTTAGCTTGTAGCAATAAAAAAGGGAAAGAGGTCAGCCCAAAATAGTTTTCAGATCTGAGGTGAAAAATTACAAGGTTTCTAATTCCAAAATTGGGTTTGAAGTGACTGTGAAAGATGGGTCGAGGCTGAGAATTGGGTTTTTGCCCCCTTTAACTAAGCATTTTTAAAGATAAACCCTGGTCACAATGTGAAAAACAGTGCTCCCTCTAATTTTTCAAAATGTATATTTTTGCAATGGTTGTACGCTTTAATTTACATTAGCCCTCACCTGTAACGTTTAAAAGCCCCAATCGGCGCGCGTTTGAGGTAAACAGAACGATTTAATTAATATCGCCGGCGACATTAATATTCAGCAGACACCGCTGAAATGGCGTGCAACACAAGAAAGCACATGCTAGAGTTGATTCTCACGCATGCACCTTCTTTGACCGTCTGTGACCTTTGTGGTTTGAAGAGCAATGACTACACTTCTAGATATTCATGTTAACAGACACCTTTGTTTGATTTAATTACACAAACTTTAAAAGTTAGCCTACAAATTCCCTGTGAGCTTTAGCCTCTTGTTATTAAATGTCCCTATCTGTTTTGGGGCATGTTATTTTTATGTGTAAAATATATCTCTATTCGTCTAATGCATGGCCTAGACTATCATTTGCAATCAAGTAATGAAAATTTCATATAGCCTGAAATATGCCCGTGCCCGCTTTAAAGGGAGCTAATTTTACGTTGAAGTGGCACTGGCACATTTTCAGAAATTTCTTCTTTCAATTTGCTCACAAGATGATATAGTCTAGTCCATTGGAAGAATGAAGATTATATTTTCTACATAAATAACATACCCAACAACTTTATAAATCAACATTCAACAAACGCAGGGACTGTACTATCAAGGTGTTGTTCCGATTGTTTTTGGCCCCCCCTCCTGATTTAACAGGAAGTAGTATTTTTCTCAGTTGTCCTCCGGAAATTTCATCTTCCAACTCCATTTCGTTTTCAAATTACTGACAAAAACTGCTGTATTAATGGGTCACTATCAACATTGCCACAGTAGTTAATAGGGCATTGCACTATCATTAACGCGTCTAGCATCAAAAAACCGCAAGTTTGTTTCCCACAGTAACTGATGGTCAACATATCAAGTGTCAGGCGTCCCATATCAGTGAAACAATGATAGATAAAAATCAGAACAACCCCTTTAAAGGAACTAATACGCATTGCTCTCCTAATCACTCTCCATCAACCCAGTAGAGTGATTTGAAGCTCCCCTTAGTCTGTCCATAGTCCTCTCCATTACATCATAGTTTTGACCATTTTTACCTGAAGTGGTTTCGGCAGGATAATTTAAGTCTCCTTGCCAGGACACAGACATTTAGTTTAGTATTTGATCTTCATAGATCTTCTTGAATGCTGACATTTTTTTATGGTCTGCTCAGCTATTGCTCCCCTTAAAAAGTTTAAGGAGAGGTCTTTGTCACTCCTGTCTCATTTTAAAAGATCCCTGCAAAGTGTCTATTACAGAATATCAGAGGTCATATGAACCTACAAGTGACGACCTATCAACAGGGTGGATACCATGGGAATCAAACTCCAGCCTGTGTTTTCTTGTAACATCATTTCTGTCGTCTGCTGAATATTCAAATGACTCCTGAGTCTTGTTTTTACAAAATCTGTCTGTTTACCCATAGGGCGCTGATTTTGGGCTAATCATGTCAGGTGAGGGCTAAAATATAAAAATTTACACCATGTAGAATATCATTTTTGAAAAACCTTGAAGATCTTGAGGTTCCTTTAAGTAATCTTTAGAACTACACTTTTTCTGTGTATTTTCTATTTTTTTTCCAATTTGACCAAAATAACCTACTGGTAATGTGGTAAATACCAGTTAATTTTACCACCTGGTAGTTACCTGCCACCACCTGCATGCCTGAAACGTTACCCACAAATGACATTTGTTTCCGACAATAATGTAGGGAAATTTGGGCATGATTAATGAATTTTTTGGCTACCTCAAATGTTTTCTAATACAAATGAACAACTCCATGCACAGGTTACAGTGACATTTACAAAATAATTGTTACATGCACATGCAAACTGTCCATTTGGACAATAACAATGAGATATAAATACCCAGTAATTTTACATTAATCAGTATAAGGATGAGATTTCTTGACCTTATTATTTAAATTACACATCTCTAAGGTTGAAAGTGAGTGTGTTTATTTTTGTTCACATGTATCAATTTCAGCAACTCAATGTCTAACTTTTACATGTTGCCATCGCTAAGTAGTGAAAGCTGAACATGCTCAGCCAAAAAGTTGCATGCAGTTTTGCATGTGGCATTTCGAACACTGTGCTCCAAACAGATATGTTTACGTAGCAGTAACCAAAATTTTAAAGTTGGGGCACTGGCATTTTGTTGGCAACAAACCCGCCTTTTTTTTTATTTCACTACAAATTTATCACAAGAACATTGCGCCAATAGTGCCATGAGACAGGGTAGCTTGTAATTTTTAATACTGTTTTTAGAATCAATTACAAATTGCCCATGTTATTGTTTTGGAAGGCGCCATTAGGCAAGTGGGTTTTCTGCGATCTTCGGAACGTTTGTTGCCCCAGGTGGCATAATGTCGACGTATCACAATGTTTGTTAAGTTCTTAGCCTTAGGGTAAAGTTCCCCATAGTGTAGCATGTTTCGACAGAAGCCTTTTTTATTTCGGGCCCGACATAGTAAAATCTAAATGCTGGTCCAGAAATTTAACACCTTGTCCTATCCTAATAACAGTTCAGATTTCCATTATCTGTTCAAAAGAGCTGCTTCAAGTTTAGCCTAGGGGGGGCTAAGCGTAGGCCTAGGCATAGGCTCCTTTACTTCATGAGGTAGAAATTTAGAAGCCGAGGGCTTGTAATAGGCTTAGCACGATTTGTAGTGCTTAGGCCTATATTTAATTGGTGTCTGCCAAAGCAGTAAATCTTTTGTCTTTTATCACTCCAATTTAAATACTGGTACATAGCTAGCTAGTAACCAGTACTTCAAATAAAATGTTCCCCCACCCATGCCTCAACATCATGTCCGTCACCTAAGTCGATCATCCTTCATGATCTGCAGTTTGACACCAAATAACGACTGAATTAATAATGCAATAAACCTAGTATCAAGATTGTAGGCCTATTCCAAAGAGTTTGCCAAAATTGCTTCACCTCCTAAAAAATACTATTAAAAATTAGCTTATAACACTAGCAACCATCAGTAATTTTAAACCTTGTCAATAACAACAAGCCCCCAAAGTGACATAATGCGGCACCATGTTAAAGCGATAAACGCTAGGCGATCACCTGCGATGTGCACATTTTTAATTTTTAATTCACCGTGCATAAAGTGATTAATAGCACATTACTCCATTTTCTGGCCCAGAACGTGTATAAAACGTTACTCTGGGCCTAGCCCTGCGAATTTAACAAATTCTATTCTTGGCCAAGGCATGGCAACACTTGTTAGTTACTTGTTGTTTGAATTGTCTATGACGCTACGTGTAGGCCTATCCATTGGCAGGGTGCATAATTTTTTTGGGGGGTGTTTTTTTAATATTTTTAATTTTTTTCCAAGAAATTTTTACCCATACTATAGCAAGAATAGCCAGTCTATGGTCCAAGATAAAATCTAGGTAGAGTAGGGCTAGGCCTCTTCTAGTCCGAGGGCTAAGGCCTATTTTAGGGCTATGCCTAGTCTGTCTAGGGTAGGCCCTAGCTAGTCTAGGCCTAAGCTATTCTGGACTACTGACCTCGTAGCCACTCTTCGAATCTCTTCAACGTGATCAAGGTCCATATCAAAATTAGCCGAAACAGTGGTTTTCATTAAAACAAAACACTCTGTAACTTAGTCGTTCAACAAACTACAACACACTGAACCCATGGGCTAGAATTTTTGGCGAGAATCCGAGAATCGATTCTCCCAAAGATTCTCGTAAACTGATTTGCGTGAATCATGTTGATTCTCGTATTAAAAATAACATTAGGAGGAGCGACTCATGATTCTCCGCGAAAATTTGCTGTTTGGATCAGAGCTATTCTCCGCACGTTAGTGACGGGGGGAAATTCTACTTAAACATCTTGCTTCATTTTCTAACTAGGCATGTTACTGTTTATAGTCTCGCCTAGCCAACTAGCCAAAAAGGCTAGGCAAGGCCAATTAACTAATCCATTCAGTCACTGCTGACCTCAGTCAGGCTCAACTTATAGACCCCATACAGATTGATATTGTGGATGTAAACAAATTACAACCAGTCCCATGTTCTGACCTGTGATACCTGAATTGACCATTTGATATCCAGGATAATCTACCCGGTAATGTCTAAATATTAAAAGATTTCCTAGCTAGGACTAGGTTGACCATTACCATTGACCACCACTGCTAGGTTAGTAGGGTAAAGGCTATTGTAACTCATTACCCTACACCTAAAATTTTGTAAAATTTAAAGTCACAAAAAAACACATGTTCCAGCAGTCCAGTAACCACTAAAATATTGACAGGTGTCAGATCATGGTACTTGGTAGTACTCACCTTCACCGAGTTATCAGTTGATCGCTACTGCTTACCTACTTATATACTTGGCAAAATTTGCCAAGCAATGGAAGGGGCGTAAGAAATTCGCCTTACAATCTTCACTGTGCTGCTGTGAGCAATAGTGATAAATGATTGCACTGTGCCTGTGAAACGCATATGACAAGTTGCCGAATTAACAGCGCGTCACACACACTCCGTGTTCCGCGTCCATTTCCACTCATCATTATAGACATGGCCATGATTGGGTTTGTCATGATATGACTACAAATGCTGTTGCACTTGTGAAGTTGTTTATAATTATTTCAACATTTCTGGCTCGCTGCAATATAATTGTCATGATTGGTTTACACCACCCACTGTGTGCCATTAATCCTTGACTTTGTTTCCCCTACAATAAGAATTAATCTTGAGACTACGAAAAGTTAAACAAATCGGGTATTTTGACGGAGGAAAAATTATAATTTTTAATATTGTGATTTAGAAAAACAATAATATAATTTATGATTGAAGCTTTATTCAGTTTTATTTATAATTACGATCTAGGCCTGGGGGTTTTTGTACGATCATAACCGTCCGTTTTTCGGAGTTTCACGTATTTCATCATCTCTCTCGTATATTTAGCTTTTTCTTTTTTTCAGAGACTCAGCCGCCATTTCCCCCCTGATTTCCCGTGATTTTTTGTCTCTAAACTCTTTTCCCAACCTCACTGTTGGCCAAGAGCATAACAATGCGGCAAGTTATTGTCTGGTGTTGCGGAGTTGTAACCCCTACTGCGCATGTATCGTAAACACGATGTATCGTCCTCCACTTTTTTTGCACGTATGTTTCTCAGGCCCCATGAGCAACTGCCATCATTGGCCGCCATGTGCTAGTTGCGACGGAGGGGCTCAGGGACTCAGCTAGGCCGCCCAAGCCTGTTTACCACTTGACTTTTGACCTTGAACATGACCTTTGACCTCATCAACAAATGAGCGATACAGGGCGAGTCAAAACAACTTGACCCTGAATGTGTCCGCCATTTGAAGTTTTTTTATGTAATATCTCACCATATGTGGTATCATGTGAAAGCTGGATTCATTATCTTTAATTTGCTGTAAGATCATTCCAACATCGTTAGGTATAGACCGAGCTACAAGTCGCTTGAATCAGTATTCGTTTTTCTGCTTCTGTCCACGTTTCACATTGAAATTAAACGCGTTCAGCGAAGGAAATCCGTGTCCAGCAGAAACTCAGGCTATTATTCCTGCATAGTCTTGATTTTAAAGACTGAGCGCGGCCTATACCTTACCGATTGGAATGATCTGTTGCAGCAAATTAAAGGTATTAAAAAGCTTCCGCAGATACCACATATGTTAGATATATATTATTTAAAAATTTTTTTCCCTTCTCAAAATGGCGGACACAATCAGGGTCAAGTTTTTTTTGACTCACCCTGTACCATGTTTGTTGTACCCATGACTCAAGTTAGACTTCAAAACTTTCCAATGGAGGTCAATTTTACATTTTTAGCCTTTTTTACTGGACCTCACATGACCTTTGACCTTAGCACATGACTTTGACCTCATCAACAATGAAGGATCCCCAATGGTACACCTATGACACAAGGTTTGGTTAAAACCGAACTCCAACTTTTTTTCAATTAGAGTCAATTAAAAAAAATACACTTTAGGAGGGACCCATACACATACATCCACACAAAAACAGTTGCTAAGTGGTCCTGCTAGCTATTGCTGGCATCCACAACAACAAATTATGAAGCACCAAGTTAATTATAAATTGGACACCATTTTTTAACTACCTTACGTGAGAAAATGATTTCAAGAGCTACCCACAAAATTCCCACAATCAGGTTTGTCTAGTGCTCTTAGATTGGGATTTGGGACATGTAACCGAGTGATGGCCTAGGGTGGAGCCATCTGCTCACAGTGGGGAAATCATGTGGGTTTGAATCCCAGCTGGGTCACACCAAAGAGTTTTAATATGGTACCGACTGCCATCTTGTCAGGCAGTTAAGATTGGAGGGGGGAATGAAATGGGTGGAAGCTACAGTGGAAGTGGGATGGGGTTATGGAAATGACGTACGCAACATGCACTTATGTGCCCCAACCTTGGGCATGGAAGGACCAGCAGTGACTTTTAGAACTAATCCACCAAGATTGAGCAGAAGAGATCTATTATCATAAACAATGATGACTCCATTGCGTTAAAAGTTTTGTCACTATGGTGGATTCTTAATACTATCAGCATTGTGTTCAAGCTACGAACTTGTTATTTCATTGGTAGTGTCATTTGTCACTATGGTGGATAGTTAATACTATCAGAATGGGTAGTCAAGCTACGAACTTGTTATATTCATTGGTGTGTCATTTGTCACTAGGTGGATCTTAATACTATCGAATTGTAGTTCAAGCTCCGAGCTTGTTTTTAATTGGTATTGTCAAATCATCAGTCTGTTGAATTAGCTGTAAGATGAAAGCGGTTTGTGTGAATACAAGAAGTGCAATTAGCTGCCATGTGATACATTTGTGTGCTGCCACATATTAAGGGGGGAAGAACTCAATTAAATCTTCCTTGAGTCAGTGGCTCTTGAAATGGTTCTTTAGGTGACTGTGTCACTGAAGAACCATTTCAAAAGAGCCACAGACAAAAGACTTGGCAGGTTAGAGTCAAGGACAGAAATTAGGCGACAAATTGACACTTATGTCAGGTTGTCAATTCAGCACGATGCGGGCGTGATTGTTTGAATGGTAGTATGGGCGGACATGTTCGAACAAAATGTAATTGATTTTTTCGACTCCCAGGACAGAAACTTAATGTTTTAATGAAGCTTTAAATGTTCACGGATACTCATACGAGACTACGTGACCAACATTTGTCCTGCACCATCAAATTTCCATCAGAGGCGCAATGGTGCTTCTCTGTCATATGGCTAAAGTTTGATGGGAATTCTGACAAATGGCAGCTATTGCAATTTTGACCTTCTTGCATTCAACCACGAGTTGTGTTATTAAGCCATACTCTTTGGCGGGTCCTCTTTCTTTTCAGTGACTTCTAATCATGATTCAAGCACAAACTTTCTCCACAGTCCCCCACACAGGCAGTTCCTGGCCCAGCGTTGTTCCCAGTATTTCATAGGTGTGGTCCTAGCCGGGGAATGTAACAGAGATATGCATGAGCACCTGTAAAGGAAAATCAAGAATAAAAAGTTGTCAAAAGTAACGTATGCTTGGTGAGTGAAAAAAGGTTGTGTCAGAAGACTGCTCCATGTGCATAGCTTGTGAAGTATGTGAAAGTGGTCACCTTATTCTGTCCCCGACTATAGTTGGGGACAGAAACCCTTTGACGAGCGCGTACTTCCTGGTTCTCTGCATGCACTTGCCTCTGATTGGCAACCAAAGCGATCTGCTGTTGCTGGGTCACCGACCACACGTCATGCGCGCTGATAGCTCCACCCCCTTTTACAACCAGGTGGTACGCTATCGTCAAAGGGTTTCTGTCCCTGAGTACAGAGATATATGAATTGCATCATTTTTGTCCCAAGGTTTGCCAAATTGCTAAAATTTTAAAGCGCTCAGAGCAGGAAATTCATCATATTTTGTAAAACATGAGAACTATCCACTTACTAATATTTTGGTCCCATTATATGAAAAAATGGTCCAGCGGTCACCCACATTTAAAGGAAAACTTATTACAGTTTTGTTTGTCTGTTTCAAAATTATTTAATGAGATGTCATAGAGATTCTATAAATCATGTTATAATTAAGTTTTAAGGGGTGCATGGGAACCCATAGTCTGCTAGATTAATACTGTTGGTGGGAGAGCGTGGCCTAGCGGTTAGGGTGCTTGCCTCTGCGCAAATTTACCATCAAAATTCCCGGGTTCGAATCCCGGTGGGGTCGTGGCACTTGCTGGGATTCATTCGGGTACTATCAATTCTGGATTTGATCTGTATACCAGCTATTGATTAAATACAGAATACCGCTCTCCTCCATGGTTCACTTGGAATTGGGCAAATGGTTCACTTGGAATTGGGCAAATGGATCATGAAAGCATCCCGTCCTTCGGAGGGGACGTTAAGCCGTCGGTCCCGTGTACAGAGAGTCACAACTGTACATGTACATCGCAGTCAGTGTCGAATAAGAGTAGGGTGTAAACCCCTGACTGTTCCCAATCCACCCCAGCCTCAAATAGCGGGCCATGTTAGGAGCGTCCGTATCATGGATACATGCGGCCCCGGATCAGCACACTAGCTGAATAAATCCTGACACCACCACAAAGCCATTACCAATGCCTTGTGGATACGAGCAAACAAATACTGTTGGTATCAATGTATACTTGTTAGTCAGCTAGAAGGTAACTTAGTACAATGCCTGATATGTATTGATAAGAATACATAGAAGTGCCCAGTGACTTGCATACAAGTCTTTAGATGTAGGTATTGCATGCATCAGTAATAGCTTAAAGGCCGACTCTGAGATTTCCCAAGGAGGGCACCATCAATTTTCAAACAAATCATGTTTTTTTGCATCTACATAATGCTTGTCCATATACAAATCACTGTGTGAAATAGCTAAGCTCAAATCGAAGTTCTTCATATAGAAAATCAAAAATTTGTTATAAAATTCCGGATCCGGTATTTTTGCTATACACAGTATGGGACGTAATACTATACATAAATGTTTACTGCATCAAAACAAAAAATCTGATTCATCTCAAACTTTGGAATTGTGCATTTTAGGTTACTAATTTTTTTAGTTTTAGTTAACTGTTTTTAATTTGTACACAAAAAATATATGTTTGAAATCTCTGAGTCAGCCTTTAAAGGGCTACCCTCTGAGTAGAGCTAAGGGTACACCTGGAGTAGCTGAAGTGGTATGTCAGATTCTGGCTGTGTATGTTAGAATTGCATGAGCTGAGAGGCAGATTGCAATTGCAATAGGAAATCAACATAAGGATTTCCTCTTGTGTGAGTTTGGAATTAATCCAAGTCAGGATAGATACAGATGACCTTGCACTGAAAGGGAATGTAGGGTGGTACCTGGTGGCTTTATTATTGAAAACTTGTTATTTCATATGATTGCTCCATATGATATCAAAGTGAAAGATGGTTGTGGAATATGGTGTTTCACAACAAGTAAAATGTAGATTTTGTAAATGTACAGAAGGAATAATTAAAACTCTGACAGGATATATTTCTGAATGGTCGCACATCTGATTGTCAAGCAAGTTACTGGTACCACACTGGACTTAAAGGTGCAACGACAGATTTCACATATCAGTTGTCCCTCAAAAATCAAAAGTACAGATTTTTGCCCGGATGTAAAGTTTTCCATTAAAAATATCCCCATCTGAAAGGATTACACTGAGAAATGGTTCTTTGGTACAAATATTGTGAAATTTCTAATTTTACATAGTAGCAAAATACGAAATTCAGCCTATGTTTTATATTGAAATATAAATAAATTGAAATATAAATAAATCAAAATCACCTTTTTTCTCTCTTTTAAGACATTTCTTTAGCCAAATACAAGGTAAGAAATCTATTGAGTGTCTATTCTATATAAAATTACAATTGTGACACAATATTTGGGTGGCCTCAAAATCTCTCGTTGCACCTTTAAGATTTGAAATGAAGGCAACACATAAAAATTGAGATGAAATGGGTAATTTCAAATCTGAACTTGTGATATCTTACCCCATTTTGGGGTTTGTTTTATGTGCTTTTTGGTCTTAAATATGATTTACAAAACAATAACAACTAGTCAACATTTATTTAAAAATACGTCGGTCCTCGGACCGCTTGTGTCGCCTGCCGTCGCGGTCAGTGAATGATAGGCCTAACATGACCTTTGACCTTGATATGTGACCTTTGACCTCATCAACAAATGAGGGATCCCATGTTGCACCTATGATTCAAGTTTGGTTCCAATTGAACTTCAATTTTTAAATGAGGTCAACTTTACATTTTCAGCCCATTTTACAACTTGACCTCACATGACCTTTAACCTTGGCATGTGACCTTTGACCTCATCAACAAGTGGGGGATGCCATGTTGCACCTGTGACCCAAGTTTGGTTTAAATCCATCAAAGTATGAGGATATTACAGGCAAATGTTAACCCTTTTTCACAACAGACATCAACAACAACAACAGACAACAGACATCAACAACAACAACAGACAACTACAGTGGACAAAGTGATCCCTATGTGTCTTCCAGCCTTAGGGCAGGTAACACAAAAACCAAACAATAGGATTGGTAGTAAGTCTGGATATACCATCAGTGAACACTCTATTTGCTTGAATCAGGGATTGGCATTGTACTGTATAGCAGGATATTTTCGCAGGGTTAATTTTCATGATTTTACCAGTTTTGGACATTTCAGTGGGTTTTATGTTTGCGCATTCAAGTTTAAACATATTAAAGTCAATCTAAAATTAACATTTTCGTGGGGTTTAAAATTCGCGGTTAGCTGTATAAACGGGAAAGTGCGAAAATTAAACCCCAGCGAAAATTTCCCACTATACAGTACTATGTATTGATTTATGATAAATTCAACAGCCCGTTACCGGAAATTCAGTCCAATGGAAAGTCACCACATTTTGCTTGCCTTTTCCAATGGCAGTGCCACAGTAATCGACTCATTTCAAGAGACAAAACACAGCGCTCCATGTATTGCATGTATTGTTCGCCATCTTGGTTTGGAATGGGGATGTAAACATGAAAAATTTGACCTCTGGATGATCTTTTACCTCATTTGTGAATATACAAATGAACCCTGCAATATTGTTAGATGTTAGGGATGGATGTGCTCTTTTATCCTAGGAAAGAGCAGGCGGAAATTCCAGCTTTTGGAAGAAAGTATGCTAATGAGCTCATTATCATAATAAAGAATACACACAAATAAGGTCCAATGCATGGTCAAATTCAACATTTTCTATTAAGTATGAAGGTAATCAGTTAAAGGCACTATCAGTGATTTGCTAAATCAGAAAATCAAAAAAATCATCAAAAATCAAAATTTTGCATGTCTGTTACAAGAATAGGTATCCTAACATACCCTACAAGTGATAGAACCAAAAGCAGCCTAATAAGCCCAATATCAAATATTTTAATCATTACTGTCCGTACGGACAATTACTACAACACATAACTGAATGGGGGATTTGAATCTTTGAATAGTTATCCTTCATGTGAGATATCATGGAATTAGCCTAGCATGAAATCTTCTATAAGAGGACATTCCGTAAAAGAGTCTTTACTCTAGTCTAACTCATGAATATCTTACACCAAGAGGGTGTTTTGAACCAATCCCATAATGCATTGCAATGTGCCTATACTGTACTGTACTAAACACATGTCAGTACTTAGGGAAGAAAAGTGTTAGGGATGAAAAAGTAAATTATAAGGATCACAAAACATTTCATGATCATGATAAAAATTCCTTAAGTACTAGTGCTTTGTGTAAATAGTTATGTGTTAAGAACAGGATTTTTGTGGGATCATATTGAATTGAAGTTCTCAAAACTGGTGCATTGTGGGATGGATTCAATACACGCTTTCGTATTGTTCTGTACCAATCTGCAAGCAGATGATACCAAAAGTGAGAGCTCGCATTTAAATGATTATGACTTAACAAGTGCTGAAATCAATGGTACCTACCGTGTACACCTCCTAAGTGGTTCTGATGGGGATGTTCCTAGGTACAGTCTCCTCACTATGTCTGACTTCTGATGAATTTTATCTGCCAGTGACCTCACATTGATGTCTGATGTACCCAAGGTCATTCCCATTGTGGGGTTAAAGGTTGCTAAGCTGATGAAAGGATTGGGATTGGTGTCAAATTCAAAGGACATGGTTTGTCTGCTGTGGATCTTTCCCATTATGCCTGGAAGAAGCAAACAAGTTGACATACAGGATTGAAAATCACACTCAAAAGGATGCAATCTACTCATAGCCATATGTAAGATCTATTTTGGATGTGTGGGACTTTGAAAAGTTGACTTGGTGAATATCTTATCACCAAAAAATTGGACTTTCTAGTCAAATTTTCTCTAAATTTTGGACATTTTTATTAAAACTAATGGGCAAAACTGGACCTTTTGCCCTTTTTGTGGCATTGGGGTGTGTAACTGCACCCTCCATACACACCTGCATTATGGACTGAATATACTATAGAATATTAGGCAAGATTGTGGGGAGGAGGTATTAGTATTTAACTACACACTTTTGAATTATATAGTGTCACTTTATTTCAATACACCTAATTGGCATTATAACTTCCGCTTGACTGCACATGTGCATGACAGATTCGCAGGAAAGGTCGAAGTCCTGAAATAATGAAAACGAGCCAAGGTTGCTGAAGTTCTCCAATGCGATTAACTTAACCGTTACATAAATTGATTTAATTTTTCTTGTCTTTTACCACATTAATTATTCTAATTAGAGCAAATTATTTTTTGCTGGTATATAAAAATGTCACAAATGTATTAAGACCAAACAGCACATGAAGCTCAATAACAAGACATTTTTGTGGTAACGGCAGAGTTTATCGCATTGGAAAACTACAGCAACCTCGTAATGCTTTCAACATTTTAGGACACCCATGATCAGCATGATATTACCCACAATGCATCTCGAATCTATAATGCCGATTTTGCTTATTTCACATTACATCATTATATACGTTTTACATCATATACATGTTAGGGAAGAAAGACCAATTTTAGAAGCTGGATGAAACCAGAGTACCTGGAGAAAACCTGCGAGGCCAAGTATGGATTGGAAATCAAATGATGCACGTAAAATCTCTCGTTGGTCCGAGGTTGCAAGATTGTGGGGTGATACTGATTATATCTACTCAATGATTCTGAATAACAGATAAAGTGCATTACTCATAAATTGTGAGTTGGATCCCCAATGCATTCAATGTGTTTGTGTCCCTGGGCAAGATACGTAATCTCAATTGCCTTGCTAACCACAGCGGAATCTGGGGAGCTGATATGGGGAATAGTGCTAATAGGAATGTGCTTGGCCACCTGTCATCTAAGAAAAGCATTAAGTAATGAAAGTGGCAAAAGTTCCATTTGTACCCCTATATGTAACAAATTCCTTTTTTTTTACTGTTGCCCTTAGTGTTTTGCCATTAATAAAAATAATTTTTGCCCTGTAGGATAGTTAAGGGGGGGTACATACATGGAACTCATTTTTTGAAAGATACTATAAAAAAGACACACTTTCAACACAGAAACCTCCCTCATCAGGGATGTTAAAAGTGAGTTTCCCATGTGACACCACATTCTATCAAATACAAAGTTCAGGAACAACAAAGGTTTGTCGAGCAATGTCTTATTCTTATATTCTCTAATAAAGGCATTGTTGAACAAACCTCTTAAGTCATGGTTCTGTCAGTCATGTTGTTTAATTCCCACAAAAATTAGACAGATTTTTTGAAAGGAATATTGCAGTTTCTTAAAAAAAACCCAAGATATTAATCCGGTTCTAATATTAGTATCCACTTTATAGGCTGGTTTTATTCACATTACTGACCTTCTGTGACAGGTGTGACATCCAAGGGTTGCATCATGATCTGACTTGGTAGAAGACAACACTCATCTGTGGAGAAGATGAAATTTCATTTAGGAGGTTGTTTTGTCAATAGGTGCATGTCAAATACCTTTTGTATTGTCACCATATTGCTATCATGATGTTACCACTGATGCATTATGCACCTATCAAAAAATGCCCCGGTCCCTGGGTACCCGGGGATGGCCAGGACTTGCACACGAGGTGTGTTTTTGAAATGTTAAACTCCCCGGCCATGTCCCGGCCCTTTGGGGCAACATTTTTATGTCAAACCCTGACCAAGTCCCGACCCCTGCTAGCTGGGCAAAAGCGTCAAAATGCATCAAACCTGATTGTTAGATTCGTTTTGATCATGCTGCTTTCAATCTCATGTATTGTAGCTTTGTCGTACTACGTTTATACGCTTTTGTAGAAACTTGAGCTTCTGTTTGTCCCGACCCAAAAACCCGGCCTTTTTTTGATAAGCGTGAACTCCATGAACAAGTCCTGGCATACGCCCGGTACACCCAGGCAAAAAAAAAAGAACCAACTCCCTGGCTATCAGGTAGTACAAGTCCAGGCCATCCCCGGGTACCCAGGGGCTGGGGCATTTTTTGATAAGTGCATTACTAAAGTACTTTTACCTTCTTCAAATCAGTGATGTCAGTGTTATGTTATGCAGTGCAGCATTAAATTGTATGCATTAAAAGTGCTGGTGTACACATGCATGTGTAGAGGCAGTACGAAATGCTCATGCATAACGTCTGATAGTGCTTAAGTCACTTAAGTCACTGACTTGAGAAGCAGAGCAGGTATTAGTATTTTAATGGCACATCAACACAATTGTGTCATTTTTTGTGTCACAAGGATACTTTATTTCAATCCACTTTATTATCATATACACATTAGGGAAAAAAGCCCAGTTTTAGAAGCAGGAGGAAACCAGAGTACCCGGAGAAAACCTGCGAGGCCGAGTACGGACTGGAAACCAAACGCACGTGAAATCGCAGGCCCGACCAAGGGTCGAACCTGGGACCACAGTGGTGCGAAGCTGGGGAAGACCCACTGCACTAACCCGACCCCCCATGACTGACTTGAGGAAGGCAAATGGACTACAATTGTCTGACAGTTATGTCAGGCCTCTGACAGTGACTCAGCAAATTGGTGACACCTCAGGGCACCGCCATTGGACGATTGCGTCAAACTTATTTGCATAATTTGCTATCTGCTGCTGTAGCATAGCTCATTATGCAAAGCATACTCATTATGCGTAGCATAGCTAGTTGCTGTGTGCCCATTGCATTATGGGGCCGTTGTTATGGCCCTTAGCTGTCGAAGCTCGGGTAGTATTCCCAACCGCGGAAGCTCCAAAGCTCCAGTGTGATGAATGAACGTGAAAATCTGATTACGGTAATCAGCAGACAGCCACAGTCAATTCCCATTGATTGTTGTTCCCTGGTTATGTCATGATAAAGCTTCTAACACTCAGCAGAATTATGATTGACTTTGTTATCAATTGGCTTTTTTTAAAGATTAATGCAGCTATAGTCTGATTACATCTAATAGTATACAAAATAGATAATAGGTGTGTGAGTAGCTTAAATAGTAGAGACAGACTATCCAAGGAATCTAATAGGACAAAAGAGATAAATGGTATGTGAGTAGCTTAAATAGTAGAGACAGACTATCCAAGGAATCTAGTAGTACGAAATAGATAAATGGTATGTGAGTAGCTTAAATAGTAGAGACAGACTATACAAGGAATCTAATAGGACAAAATAGATAATAGGTGTGTGAGTAGCTTAAATAAAAGAGGCAGACTATCCAAGGAATCTAGTAGTACGAAATAGATAAATGGTATGTGAGTAGCTTAAATAAAAGAGGCAGACTATCCAAGGAATCTAATGGTACAAAATAGATAATAGGTGTGTGAGTAGCTTAAATAAAAGAGGCAGACTATCCAAGGAATCTAATAGGACAAAAGAGATAAATGGTATGTGAGTAGCTTAAATAAAAGAGGCAGACTATCCAAGGAATCTAATGGTACAAAATAGATAATAGGTGTGTGAGTAGCTTAAATATTAGAGACAGACTATCCAAGGAATCTAATGGTACAAAATAGATAATAGGTGTGTGAGTAGCTTAAATAATAGAGGCAGACTATCCAAGGAATCTAGTAGTACGAAATAGATAAATGGTATGTGAGTAGCTTAAATAAAAGAGGCAGACTATCCAAGGAATCTAGTAGTACGAAATAGATAAATGGTATGTGAGTAGCTTAAATAGTAGAGACAGACTATCCAAGGAATCTAATGGTACAAAATAGATAATAGGTGTGTGAGTAGCTTAAATATTAGAGACAGACTATCCAAGGAATCTAATAGGACAAAATAGATAATAGGTGTGTGAGTAGCTTAAATATTAGAGACAGACTATCCAAGGAATCTAATAGTATACAAAATAGATAATAGGTGTGTGAGTAGCTTAAATATTAGAGACAGACTATCCAAGGAATCTAATAGGACAAAAGAGATAAATGGTATGTGAGTAGCTTAAATAAAAGAGGCAGACTATCCAAGGAATCTAATGGTACAAAATAGATAATAGGTGTGTGAGTAGCTTAAATATTAGAGACAGACTATCCAAGGAATCTAATAGTATACAAAATAGATAATAGGTGTGTGAGTAGCTTAAATAATAGAGGCAGACTATCCAAGGAATCTAATGGTACAAAATAGATAATAGGTGTGTGAGTAGCTTAAATAATAGAGGCAGACTATCCAAGGAATCTAATAGGACAAAAGAGATAAATGGTATGTGAGTAGCTTAAATAAAAGAGGCAGACTATCCAAGGAATCTAGTAGTACGAAATAGATAAATGGTATGTGAGTAGCTTAAATATTAGAGACAGACTATCCAAGGAATCTAATAGTATACAAAATAGATAATAGGTGTGTGAGTAGCTTAAATAATAGAGGCAGACTATCCAAGGAATCTAATGGTACAAAATAGATAATAGGTGTGTGAGTAGCTTAAATAAAAGAGGCAGACTATCCAAGGAATCTAATAGGACAAAAGAGATAAATGGTATGTGAGTAGCTTAAATATTAGAGACAGACTATCCAAGGAATCTAATAGTATACAAAATAGATAATAGGTGTGTGAGTAGCTTAAATAAAAGAGGCAGACTATCCAAGGAATCTAATAGGACAAAAGAGATAAATGGTATGTGAGTAGCTTAAATATTAGAGACAGACTATCCAAGGAATCTAATAGGACAAAAGAGATAAATGGTATGTGAGTAGCTTAAATAAAAGAGGCAGACTATCCAAGGAATCTAGTAGTACGAAATAGATAAATGGTATGTGAGTAGCTTAAATATTAGAGACAGACTATCCAAGGAATCTAATAGGACAAAATAGATAATAGGTGTGTGAGTAGCTTAAATAATAGAGGCAGACTATCCAAGGAATCTAGTAGTACGAAATAGATAAATGGTATGTGAGTAGCTTAAATAAAAGAGGCAGACTATCCAAGGAATCTAATAGGACAAAATAGATAATAGGTGTGTGAGTAGCTTAAATATTAGAGACAGACTATCCAAGGAATCTAGTAGTACGAAATAGATAAATGGTATGTGAGTAGCTTAAATATTAGAGACAGACTATCCAAGGAATCTAATAGGACAAAAGAGATAAATGGTATGTGAGTAGCTTAAATAATAGAGGCAGACTATCCAAGGAATCTAATAGGACAAAAGAGATAAATGGTATGTGAGTAGCTTAAATAATAGAGGCAGACTATCCAAGGAATCTAATAGGACAAAATAGATAATAGGTATGTGAGTAGCTTAAATAGTAGAGACAGACTATCCAAGGAATCTAATAGGACAAAAGAGATAAATGGTATGTGAGTAGCTTAAATAGTAGAGACAGACTATCCAAGGAATCTAATAGTATACAAAATAGATAATAGGTGTGTGAGTAGCTTAAATAGTAGAGACAGACTATCCAAGGAATCTAATGGTACAAAATAGATAATAGTTAGCACTGTCAAATGACATCCTTACGAGTCATCATTTGGGTAGTATGGATAGACTACTCACAGAATCTAACAGTACAAAATAAATGTGTTATACTTTGTTCACCACCAATAGGCAAGACTCTTCACACCACAAATTGATAGAGAACAATGCGGGTACAACTGCAAGCACTACTACCGCAGCACACTCATGCGTGATGTACGTGCACGACGCACACTTGTTGCATGGGGCGCGCTTGTAAAACAGAATTACTTTCAACCGCGGATAAACAAAAGCTGAAGAATTTTTGCCTATTAGGTGATGAACAAAGTATAGGAGTGTCATCAATGAGTTCTGTCACATGACATCCTTACAAGACATCACTTGGGTAGTTATATACTCTGTAAACCTAGAAGTACAAAGTAATCAATAAATTCCCACACACGTCTCACAAGGAATGTCTGGTATTTGTCGACTTATATGACCAGTATTTTGTGTATCAGTGTAAGAGATTTGTTTTGTTCATACACCAAGCGGTGTGTCTTAATCGCGCGCAATTTAGACTGCGCCTAAGAGTGTATAAGCGCATTTTGTATGCTGCACAGGGCATCGATTAATTTACTTTGTACTTCAAAGTTTAAGGAGTATAGACAGACTATACAAGTAATCTAATACGACAAAATAGATAATAGCTAGCATTGTCATCACTGAGTTTTCTGTCACATGACATTTTACAAGTAATCACTTGGGATAGTATATGGCATGCTAGCCAACAGAATTTAACAGTAACAATATTGAGCAGTTTAGCATTGCCATTGTTAAGTTCTATTCCCCAGAGAGCATTCAGTACAATGGTGTTGGTACATACCTGCCACCAATATGAGTTTCATTTTCACCCTCTCACTATACTATAACTATATGGATCATTTTTTTGCTAATTCTACTTAATGCTTTTTGTTTTGTGGTTTATGCGCACTAGACTAATATAGAAATGGGTCGATTTATTTTAAAGACAATTACCAATAGACATGATTTAGATTAGACAAAACTATAACATGGCTTGAACTTTCATAAAGGGTTATGTATTTTACATTTTACTCGTTGCAGAAATGCATGTAATTTTAACCCCTGGAGGCTACCTGTATGTATGCTGTACCCCCTGGGTTCTATTATGTGTCCAACCCAACAGGTTATTGTACTTGTGGGAACTTTGATATACAGGTTTCGCTGAAGAAAAAAAAAATCATTTTTTTCTATTTTTTTAACAAAAGACAATTTTTGAGGGCAAATGTGCACTTATTGTAATGAGCATGTCTTTGCTACTAGAGAATTTTACCAAATTGAATAAAAAGTATTCCGATTTCACTTGGATCATTTTCATGAATTTTAGTTCAGGATTTCAGCTCCACTATCTCCTTTTATTGATTACTTGCATCTTTGAGTTTCGAGTAAAATAAGAGTTTTAGGGGGTGGGTGTATATTGTGGGGGGGGGGTTTGATGTGTGGGAGGTAAGTTTTTTTGCTATTTCGTTAAAATGAACCACTTTCTTATGAACCACTGTATTGAGTACAGCCTGTCTTTACTGGGAAGATATGTGATCTGCTCCCACAAAATCCAAATTAAGTTGCCAGAGCACTTAAAAAGCAATGGCCTATACTTGTGTACAAGTAATAGAAAACAAAAAGAATTTCCAAATATGATTTTTTAAGGACAAAATTGTGGCAATTTTACAAGTGATACATCTTTTAAAGCTTGTTTTTAAAAAAAAAATCGCATTTCAAATAGTGCACATAAGTCAAACGAAAACTCTGTCTGGGTTTCTGGTTGCAAGTCACACATTACGTTTTAATTCCGTATTGCAGAATTCTTTTCAGAGTCGACCGGACACACACACACACGCACACACCCACCTGCGCGCTATGCTTGCTGCATGCATGCATGCACCACACACACAATTTACTAATCTGAATACATTAATATCGCAATTGTCAGTCTGCTGATAATACTTGTGTCCTACCCACCACATCTCCGAATGGAACTTACCTGATGTTGTAGAATATGGTAGACCAACTTGTTGAGATACCCCATATCCTGATATGACCCAGCAGTTCTCTTTGAGTAAGCAAGAGGGGCTGATTCTTTAGAACACTAACCTAAAAGATGCTACATAAAGAAACTTAAAGGTGCAACAAATTTTGAGGCACACCAATATTGTGTCATAATAGTAATTCATCTAGACCCTCAATAGATTTTTACCTTGTGTTTTGCTACAGACTTCTTAAAGAGAGAAACACCTCCGATTTTGATTTGCTTAATTGCAATGTAAACATAAGGCTGACTTGTTTGCTCTATACAAAATTATAAATTTATAATTTTTGTACCAAGAAACATTTCTCACTTCACCCTTTCAGATGGAGATATTTTTGATGGAAAGCTTTCATCGGGGTAAAAATCCTACTTTCTATTTTTTTAGGGACACTGATTTGTGAAAGCTCTCGTTCACTTTAAGGAAATAAGGAACATCATAGTTTACATGGTGATTAGGCAAATTTTGAAGATACATACATTCAAAAGATTGAGATAGTAGATAAGACTAATAATCGAATCAATGGAACAATCAATCAGTGGTACTTGCTTGATGTTAATACATTCTGCCTCAAAACAAAAAGTGAATTGTCTTCATGATACCACGAATCAATAAGTACAACACAGTGGGTCTCTATCATTTCTGTTTTGGGTAATTCTACTGTCTAGAAACAAAAAAGCAAGGGACTTCAAGGTGCCGAAAGTTAGCTTCAATCACAATGATTCAATTGAGGTGGGTGATGAATACCGTTGTCAATTAAATCTTGAATAGGACAATAAGAGTCCAGAGAAGTCCACTGATGTGGCGTCCCATGTAGTCCACCCCCTGTTACCACTTGACTCTGTGACATATTTACAGTCAATGAGCTTCTGACGAATGATGTTGTGTGTATCAGCGGTGCCGAGCTGCACTCGTACACTTCTTTAACCACTTACCTGGAATACATTTGTTTGCATATGCAACAGTGTGCAAAAAACGATTTTGAGGTCACTCTACTTACGCTCCACTTCTTAAAGTCAAAAAGTCAATTTCACAGTAATGAACTTCAGGCAGGGTTACACCCATTGTCATAACGCCAAAGTGATCACTAAAGGGGTAGGGCAAAGGGTCAATTAAAAAGGACTTTATTCTAATATCTTCAGGCATAATATACAGGCTGCGCCCCAAAAAATGTTAACACTCGGAAACACTCGGAAGCCAGGATTTTTTTCTTGGTGCGGATTTTTCCAAAAGTGACCTTTTTCCCCAAAATGTGGTCCGTTTTCACAATTAGGGGGAGGTGTATATTTGCCCAACTATTGCCCATTTTTGACGCCCAAAAAAGCCTAAACCCCTATTTTTGGCCTAGCTCGCTTCGTCGCACACCTTTTTGTGGAATTTTGGAGATTTGGGTGGTACATCGCGCCCCCCGCACCCCTTTGGCTACAGCCCTGAATTGTTTTGTAAACATGAATTTTGTTCTCCATGAGTCACACATGATGTCACTTTCAACTTCAAGTTCAGATTAGAGTATAACGCTTAAAGGTGCATTTCCATGATTCTATCAACCTTCTGCTTTATTTACAAGTTCCCTAGATATCAGTGAGAAAGCTTATTTCCCAATTTCATTGGTGGATACCGATCTTGTGGTTTGATGTTATGAGCAAATCTTATATCACGGCTCCATGCGCTACTGTAGTAATTTCTTAGGACAGGAATACAAAGGACATCGCCGGATAAGGAGAGAGGAGGCCCTCTATAATCATATTAGTTATATTTCACCATAATCTTGAGTTGTGTTTTTGATAACTACCTTCTCCATTAGGGTGGGGGGGCAAGGTGTTTTTTATCCTTAAAGACACTTTAATCAAAAAAAGGAGAAAAGTGTGAGAAACTTCGGGGCATGCTCTCTGGAAAAAGCTAAGCTTAGAGCATGCCGCCATTTCAATGACCATTGATTACTTATATGAAGAAACAGAAAGGTGTTGCATAGCTTCCCTTTGTCATGGAGCTTGTGATTGTTTTTTTCGTTTTACAAAAACCTAACTGCCGGAGAACACAATTTTACGCCATCGGGTATTTGAAGACAACCGTACACACAATTTAACATGTGGCGGAGCCGTGTCGTCGTCATTAGAGTCCTTGTAAATTAGCAGCCAAACACTTCTTGTACATTTCATCACCTTTATTTAACAATATATTCATGACTGCTCTTTCCTTACATCCATCCCGCCGACAATCCAGCCAAGGACTGACTTTAAATTCTACACTCATTATCAAGCCATTATATTGACCAATCAGAGCCTAGCTTTGGCAACTGCCTGCATAATGCACCACATACATGTGTCAGCATTTGCTCTACCCTACCAATATTAAAGCCTTTCACGAGCATGGGTCCGTGCACAACAATGGCGTTTTCTCAGCCACCCAACCCAAGCTTTAACTTCATGCACTACCGACATATTGTTCGTGCAAACATTTATACTATTCACATGAAGGACTAAGCAAAAAGTAACATTTTATATTTAATCAAATTTTTAATTTTTTATTTATTGTATATAATATTTACCACATTATATACACCTGACAACAGGACATATGTGAGTTTTTTTTTTTCCGTTTTACCTAACGGCCGTAGAACCACAATTTACCGCACTTAGGTATATTGAAGAAACCTATACACACAATTACATGTGCGGAGACTTGTCCGTCGCATTAGAGTCCTTTTAATTAGCAGCCAAACAACTTCTTGTACATTTCTCACTTTTATTTAACATATATTCATGACTGGTCTTTCCCTTTACATCCACTCCCCCCGACATCCTCAGCAAGACTGACTTTAATTCTACACTGCAATATACAAGCCTTTATATTGACCACTCAGAGACTAGCTTTTGCACTGCATGCATAATACCCCCACATCACATGTGCCATGCATGTTCTCTACCCTACCATATAATCTTTCACAGAAGCATGGTCAGTTGCACACTATGGCGTTTTCTCAGCCACACCCAAGCTTTAACTTCAATGCACTACCACATATTGTATGCACATTTATACTATGCAACATGAAGTAATATCAAAAGTAACATTTTATATTTAATTCAAATTTTTTTCAACAATTTTATAGGGCCCAATATACCTATTTTCCACCTTATATACTCATCTGACAACATGACAGAGCTTGTAACGTGATGCCGAAAGATAGACCTTTTGTCTTTCATAAGCCTACAAAGGGGCTATATGAGGCAGCCCTTTATCACAATACCCAAATACCTATATAGCTTATGCTGCTAAGGATTTGGATTATATATACCGTCTTCACATCAAGCAGACCTGAATACAACACATGGCACTGACCGCCCTTTTATATTTCATGAGCAGTTAACTAGGCCTACAACTATGACCTCAGAAATACAATTGCCATGGCGTCAGTTCAATGCTTTCATTCACCTCGATTGAGCAAATACACCCCCTGTAGGATACCCAGGACGTACATGGTCCAACTATTGTTACCATTGCTCACCAATGCTACTGACGAGCCCTTGGTAGATCAACTGCCTGCCATATAGTGATATAGTATGGTTTTGTAAAAGTTCGTTGTTGTTTTTGGCAATTCCATTTAGTGTTCCGGCCCCCCATAAAACAAAACAAAACCAAAAATGATGTTTTCCCCTCAAAGAACCAGAACGCCACTCACCTATACAGGCATAGAATCTTTGGTTGAAAAAAACTGAAAGTGGTATAACGAGCATGCGAAGCGTATTGACGTAGCGAACTGAGCTGTCCGCCCATGCGGCCGGGGGTCCAGGGCCCGCTTAAGGGCCCCTGGCGGGTCCATGGGCAGCGCCCTGGCGGGGGTCCAGGGGGCAGCGCTTCCGAAGCTCCAGGGTTTTAGCTATTTTGTAGCCCAGAAATACATTTGAGAGGGAAATGGTTGGCAAAAGATGGCATTTTCAGCCATGATTGACACATAACAACTTACCAGTACTGTTTGATAATATAATTTACACATTTTCTAGTTCTTGCTTCTGCTTTGCGTTTGCTCTTTTTCTGTTCCACTAGTGTTCAAGGGCTTTCTTCCTTGCAAGCTAGCCTTTTTAGCTGTAAATTTCTCCAAGGATGTTTTGTCCATTTCGTTAGCCGATCTACTTTTACTGGGGCCGTTTCGCGGAAACGGCCCGGTGTTGTCATGCTTGCATGCTGGCTAAGTGCCATTGAAGCCACACTGCGCATACTCACCATCCATCACACCAAGACCCCCTCCAAGGATGTTTTGTCCATTTCGCTAGCCGATCTCGTTGTACTGGGCCGTTTCGCCGTGAACGGGCCGGTGGTTTGTCATGCTTGCATGATGGCGAAGTGCTGAAGCACACTGCCATAATTCACCGAGCCATCACACGAGAAACCACGCGACGCCGGGGTTTTTCAATGTCCGTACAAGCGCAGCTAAATGTTGCGTCGTCGGGTCCCCTCTAAACATAATCTGTCACACCAGACAATTCAATTATTTTTCACAGTATGTCGATTCGGTGGGATCACCTTCCCCACGTTCCACGAATTCTCTGGGTGCCGCCATTATTCGCGATCCTGATTTTTTGTACAGCACCGTACGCGATTCCGATTTTTGTTCAGCACTGATTTACCAAAACAATCTCTTCTACAGCTTATGAAATACGCTCTCTAACACATTTAATATTGAGTGAAGTGAACATAAAGAGATCGGCGACTTCGTAGGAGTCCGACTTTTTGCAGTTCAATATAGAAAGTGTCACAGCGTTATTTCGAAGATAACTACAATTCCGCTCCTTTGACTGAAATGAGACAAATTTCAGCTCCACAGTGGAAATATTTAACCTAACCCCTTAGACCTACCCCCCAAATTTTATTTCAAATTCACCATGAACTCGGAGACACAGATTTTGATCTAAAAAAAACGGAAATTGTTAAAAACGGAAAATCTCATGCCTGCATAATTTGTTACATGATTATAGCGGCAAGCCTTGCAATGCGGCACTGTGGTTCTTGGGTGGAAAGGCTTCAATATGGAAATTTAATTGTCCATTGAAGCCTGATTATAATTTACATAAAACCGACTTTTGGGGAATTTAGGTAAGTGGATTTTTTTGAAACTAGCAAAAGGTTTAAACTTTGAGCAGTCGCTTTATTAGGCAAAAACATTTCAAGTTCATCCATTCTCATTGAAAAAATCTATAGAGGGCGTCATTCCTTCCTTATCCGGCGATGTCCTTTGTGAATTTCTTACAGATACGACAAAAATTTGCATGAAGATTAGGTACACATGGATTATTAATGTACGGTTTAGATCATATAAAAAGCTCTTTTTTAGGGAAGTTGGGGGTGGGGGTGAAAGATGTGGATCACGAAAGGCCCCCTCTAAACCCTATCACGACCAAACTCACTACAAACTCAATGCGCTGAGGTAAAAAATGCATAAGTCCAAAAAAAGATGCGAATGGAAGTCATTTGTACCAAACACTCATTATGGGCACGAATCACTCCACGTGGCTTGGCCATCCCTGCCCACGGGACCCCGGGTTCGAATCCACGCCCGGGATGTCCAATCTTCTTTAGCTTCATCCCTTTACCCCTTCCATTCGCTCGGCAGATAGGATAGAAAACTGGCAAAAGATTAGGTTAATAAAATTATTTCAAGATGTCTCCACAATTTCCAAGGCCCCCCCTACTGGTACTCACCCATGGTTTGATTAGCATGTACACTTAGAACTGGCACGGTACTCAGCACTGACAGTGAGATCAGCTATTGAAATGAATGAGAGGTTGCAGAGAGAAGAGACTGTAAGGTTGATGGAAATGAAACATGAAATGGTTGAGGAAATAGGATATACAGGTTATCTCTTGTTAACACAAAAGGTTAACTACAACTTTTGGGAAAACAAACTTGCAACTACTGCATCATATTTCAAAAAATATAAAATTTTTGAAAAAAATCATTCTTTCGCCCTGCAAATTTTGATACCTCACTTGATGTAAGTAGCCCAATATTCTTGACTGGCAAACCCTGAGTGGTACTCAGTGGAAAGGGGGAGGTACATATGGCTGCCGATTAGGTTTGCCATTTTCACTAGGATGATGGTTTGTGTTTTCCCTCCATGATGTTAGATAGATGTATCGTTTTGACGTCATTGCCTAATCTAAAATGGGTTGATTTTTTCTGATTTGCGGTAAAATCAAAAACAAATGGAATCTTTCGATTGTTGGAAAAAGTTTATTACAAAAACTAATCCAATTTTTTGCCCAAGATTACTATGAAAATGGTTGCAGACATTTCAAGCCAATTACTAATGGGTCGAAAATTTCCAAAACCAACATATAAATGGTATATATTTGTACAATTGGTCACTATAAACATGGGTCCTTTTTTTACTTGGCTGGATGACAACCCTACCCCCCAATTTTTGGGTTGAGTACACCCCCCCACACAAAAAATATGTCGATTCAAGATTTGAATGAAAAGCCATGAAGCCAAATGCAACATGGGATGTCTCTGCAGGACTGGTTGATGACAGGCAATCTAGCAATAAAAGTAACAATTCAATGGGCGTTGAGTTAATTTAAGTTAATTTAAACTTGACTTTTGTTATTATTGAAGGCTCACAATGGCAACTATATTCAGTCTGGGAATTTCCAAAATATGGGCATGACAATTATCCCACTGCAAAATCTGGATTTTCATGCACAATAGTTTATAATATACATGATTATTAATATTGTAGTGTGAGAGTTAGTACTTAAAATATACAACAGCATCTAATACATTATTTTCTCCAAAATACTAAAATCAATCTATTTTGTTATTGAAAATTAATTGTAACAGAGGCTCTATATTAATTTTAAGCACCAAATCCAACCACTAAATGATTAAAGCAATATTAGCACAGTTTTTGAAGAGCACCACCAATAACAGAGGATCAGAAACCCTTACCAAGTACCTTTTCGCCTACAAATTGGTTTTTCCGTTGACACCGGGAAACCTTTAGCAATAACACGTACATCATAGGTCGCAACAACAAACGCCCTTTGTACATTATCGAGAGTGGGTTAAGGTTAGTGGGTTGAAGTTCTAATGTGTATGTGAACGATCAATAAATTGATTTCGATGCTATGCGATCTTGTGTAAACAGTATTTTCAATATTTCTTTCATTTCAGAATTTTCTTGAAACCAAGCCAGAAGCTAGTATCAACTGTAGGGAATTATTAGAGCGTATCGAGTTGAGCGAAAAGGAATTGATGGACCCCCTACCCCCTAAGTCCGCCAGCGGCCATGATTAAAAACAATGACGCGTATATGAGACTATTAATGATGTAAGTCACAACAGGGTTTTGCTCTGGTTTTACAAATCCACTTGTACTTCGTAATACTTCGCACGGTGGTATCCCTACTTAAAGATAATTTTCTAGTAATTACAAGTGTCCCCAGTGGATATATCCCGCATTTTTACTTATTTTATAACTGTCTGTGAGTCATTGGTAAGATTTATAAAAGATATATGTGGCACTTGGGCAGGTAAACCGGGTGACGGTAACATTGAGTATAGATATTGATGGAAGTTGAGAGGAGTGAGTGAGTCTAGGCAAGGATGTTTGATGTAGATTTGTCGGGCTAGGAACGGGGCTAGGAATAACGGACTTGCATCACTGCATGGTTATTTTCTTTTGGACTTGGCAATGTCGAATCATGTTGACAGTGCCTTTAAAAAAAAAAAACATTAGTTTGTTGTACCGTTAGTGAACCGTGACTCTAGCGTATAGGCTGGTGTTATGGGGTTGATACACTGACCGATGTTACATTTTGAAATGAGAACTACATAGGGCTAGCGTCACAGATAGTGCTTTTCCTTTTCGTTTGTTTATATATCAATTTAATTCGTTAAGTTCGTATATTTTAGCTCCATTTGTGTCCACAAAATACAACGGTCAGTTTATCGGCCCACTTAACCCGATTCCATTCCTGCATGATTCCCCGTACTTCTCAGAACACGCCAAAACTATAAATTCACGATCGCAAATTCGATCATGAAAACCCTTTCATAAGTCCTACCATTTCTATGATTCGACTGCCATTTTAGCACGGAAGTCACCAACAATTCCCTGTTCCAAAATCTAGGTCCAATCATTGCAAACTGATATTTTCGTTAAAAACCATGTTAGACTAAGTTGGTTGTGTAGACGCCATTTTGTGCTAGGCATAGCGTGTTCGCAATTTTGCATTTGTTTCAGGTATTTTACTAAAATTCACTATCATGGGGTCGAGGTCATTACTTCGAGATTATGTCCAGTTCAAGTATTAATTGTTTAAGCTCTTACGTATTACCTTTATGTCAAAAATTTCAAGACTTAAGATATTTTAAACACCATTACCAACATCAATTTATAAAAAGTATGTATTGATAAAACAGGGTTTTTTCAAAGGACTACACGGACCAGGTTTGCCACTCTCAGATTCCCCATATAGGTTTTTAGTTATTCACGATTTCCAGTGGTTAAAACCACTGACCAACACTTACGGCAATACCACGCCAGAAGCCCCGCCGCACTGTCACGCCTAGAAAAACTGGTAAAAATCAACTTCATAACATTTTGAGAATCAATTCTTCTGGGTATAACCTGAAGGCGTGTTGCAGCCGTGTTAATTAGCCGGACCCTGTTCAAGGTGCCAGATAATTTAAAATTGTTATCAGTCATTGAGGTGAGGTACAACCACTAGGTACCTGAGGGCGGGGATGTAAGTGACAAGGCAGAGTGTACCACCCGATCCTTGTAGCAGGACACCCTCCTTTATTGGGCCAACCCATTGTGAGGTCCTCGCCGTGAAAGACCAGGCCGATTAGGAGGCTAACACCCACTTGTAGCGCTATCATATGTCTTGACACACAATGAAGGCGGAGGAATCGACAGATGGGGGTGGAGTACCACGAGTCGGAGGCTTAACATCCCCTGTAGCGTTTCCACTTCTTATGGAATTGCAAAGTTCTCCCTTAATAGCCCCTCATTGAACCCAGATGGCTTTCTGATAAGAAGGCACCAAAACTGAAAATATCCTTTTGGATCTTTATACCCTTTTATATAGCAAATTCATTTTCTAATTCGCATTTTTTTAAGTCATGTTTTATATTTTGTGCGATAACCGCTACGGAATGTTTGGACGAGCAACTCTCGCAGTGTTTCCGCTCGCCCTCCCGTATGCACCAAGTTGTTCTTATTTTAAAGAAGATTATTTGTGCTCGGCATCGTATAATTTTAGGATAATCCTGAATCTAACTTTAAATGAGGTGATAGCTTGAAAGACCGCCAAGGCTCTAGAATATTGATTTATTAGGAATATCCGGTAATTTCTGAACTTACAAATTGAGATATTTCAGAGAAATATGTGGAATTTCTTATTCACCGGGACAAGAGTACCGATGATTAGTGCGATGCGTATTGTTATCCGTCCGGCGCAAACTTACGCGCACGCTCACGTGATGAGAACAGCTGATTAACAGCTGATGCATGTAAAAACGGACAGTTCCATACCAAAACAAGTAATTTCTGTCGCTTGTAATGAACCTCAGACGATTTTTGAATTACTTTATGGAACCGAAACTTGTAGAGTTTTTAAATTAAATTCTGGTCGGACAAAGCCAAGTAAATGGCATCTAGTTCAAAAACACGTTCCCATTTCGAAATTTGACGGAAATATTAATGTTTATATAATCTTTAACGTATGAATATTTTATAATTAATTAAATCGGAATGCTGGCTCGGTTGAGAGATTGGCTTGAATTCTTTTTGTGCGTCAGTCTTTGTACAAACTTGAAGGAATACAGAGGTTTTACTTACACCTGCAAAATAAAAAACCATCAGTATTTTAAGATCACGACAACCATAAAACATGCATCTGTGTGCAATATTTCTTGTACTTTAATCCACATGATATAGTTAATTAAAAGAGGGGGAATCAGACAAACAAGAGTGATCTTTAGACTCGTCGTTCGAGTAGTGGTTGAGTTGAACCGTTGTGCATTCTTTGAACATTTGCTACATAGTCATCAATTCGTCAGCCATCCTAATACCAGAGTCCACGGTTGGTCCTTGTTCTTGACGGTCAAGCTATATATATTTATGATAAGTAAATAAAAGCAGGATGATTCTTACAAATTTAACAATGTCGGACCAAGGTTTTAAACATGCTTTTTCTCATATTATTAATTCCGCTCAAGGCTTACGTATCTCGCTACACCTTCACGGCGGACAAAGAAAGAAAATGGCTTCCATCACGCATTTACCTGTCGATAATATGGTTCGCTCGCAAAGGATTATGGGGGCGGGCTTCCGAGCTGCTTGTTACCCCCCAATTTTCAAATTTGATATTTTTGCAGAGTAGACATTTTGTTGGTATTGTATACGAACTATACTTGAAAACGAGGAATGCTAAAAAAAAAATGCTGTATTTATCATAAAAATATGTGATTTTGGGAATTAAAATTGGGATCCAAGTGGACCTTCACAGCGGAGCTGGAAATGCTACGTTTAGGTCCGTCCTGAGTGCCACCTCTATAGAAAATAACCTCTAACTTACCTTGTCTTGAACCAATTTAAAACAACTAATGGATGAGCGTAGGATATGTACATGGAGCCCATTTCCCGGCTTTTCAACATGGGCATACCGTTTCCAGCAGCCGATGCTTGAATTATTATCGGCGATCCCGATATTAATTATTCGAATTACAAACTTCCTTCGTTTTGTAAACACAATAGACATTTTCGAGCTTAACCATTCAAGGTTATAGTTCACTAGACCGTTAAACGGGCTCCCGTTTACCAATGCAACCGTTTAAGAATCTCAATATTTTTGAAAATTGAGGGGGCGGCTCTTTCAAAAAAAGTGCTAATATTGCTTTAAGAAACAGATAGTGCAAATATTTGCCAATTCTTCTTCTAGCGATCCACAAGTCCTTGGGTAATGCTTGGTGGTGGTGTCAGGATTATTCAACTGAGTGTGCTAATCCGGGGCTGCGTGTATCCATATACCGACTCCCTACCATGCCCGCTATTTGGGCGGGCGGATTGGGAACAGTCAGGGTTTTCACCCTACTCTATTCGAAACTGCACTGCGATGTACAGTAGAGTTGTGTCTCTCTGAACACGGGACCGACGGCTTAAACGTCCCCTCCTAAGGAACGTGAATTTTCATGATCCTTTGCCCAATCCAAGTGAACCATGGAGGATAGCGGTATTCTGTATTTAATCAATACTGGTATACAACAGATCAAATCCATAATTGATAGTACCCGAGTAAATCCCAGCAAGTGCCACGACCCTACCGGGATTCGAACGCCGGGATTTTTGTGTAATTTGCGCACCGGCAGCACCCTTCAAAACCGCTAGGCCACGCTCTCGCCACACTGAGAATCTAGATTTTGATGAATACAGAGCAAGCCCATTTTGGAAATTGTCCCAGACGGCTATTGGGGCTATGTTAAAACAAACAAGGTATTAAAATGCAACAGAATGTAATTATTTCTTTTGCTTATGAACAGTGATAACATCTGATCCACAATTTTAATAGTTGTGGGCTTCACAAAGGTGAAGTTACTTTTGTGATACAACACAATTCATCTTTGCCCTTTTTACATCAATCCATTTGGGATAACTATGCTTCATAAGGGCTGGTATTCGGAAAGGGAGTCCTAACTTTAGACCCAGTTTAAAACCAAGGTTAGTCCTACAATGAGTGGACCTTTTCCTTTAAACATATCTAAATGTGCTGTCATAGGTGAGAAAATTTCCTCATGGATGCCCCAAGGTGACCCATCCATGAGGATTTTCTCACCTGTTACATTAATTCCACTACACACTGAAAACATCATGGTCATTTTCCTGCTCAGTAGTCAACTATTCACACTACTACGAAAAATGGACAAATTTTTACCATGAAAGGGTCAACTTTGCCCTTTTGTGGTAAAACTTGACCACTATTTTGGGGAATTGTGTATTTTGACTACTGACTCCTGTAAAATGACCACAAAGTTTTTTAATGTTTGTACTTTGAAAGGAAAAAGGTCCACTCATGTAGGACTAACCCTGGTTTAAATCTATGTCCTAAAGTTAAGACTCCCTTTCAGAATACCCAGCCAAGATTCTAGGATAGCAAAAGATATCAGACCTAGGGTATAAAATTTTGATAAGGGAGGACAAAATTCTGTGACCCATTCATATACCCGATGGACCGAGGTTGAGCTGAAATATAACCCAATTTCCCACATTTATAATAATACTAAAAATTTTATATGGAGCTCAAGAAAAAAGTGCCTTAACATTTGTCTTTATTGTCTTTTATCATTTACAATCTTGAATTGTCTATTTTAAAGATTGCATGGCTTTATGAGCACAACATGTTTGATAAATCATCATCTGAATTTTTGTGTGCAAGTGAAACAGAACAATGTTGATAAAAGAAAAGTGTAGAATTCGGTACTTACACATGTGTATTTTTATGTGGTTGTTCACACGACACATGTGGTTCTTGGACCCAATCTACAATCTTGGAAAAAAGTGTTGAAACCTCTGTCGGATTTACGGAGATTTGCTCTCCCTTTGCCCAACAAACAAGAAATTTGCAATGTACCAGTACTTTGCTGGGAATTTCTGTTAATGAGGGTTGTCACACCTCCAGTGGCCCTGGGTATAGCGTGAACACATCCATATGCTTTAGCATTTTATGTCATAGCATTACTTCACATGTGGGGCAGTGGGTCAGCATCGCCCGATAAGAATAAGGTGGGTTTGAGCCCTCACTGTCGCCAAAGTGTTGTGCACTTGGGCAAGGCACTTGCCTTGCTGTCTCTCTCAACCCAGGAGTATAAATGGGTACGGCTATATGCTGGGAATGTAAACAGACTCGCGGTTGTGGGCGGAGTGGCGACCCCACTCACAGCACATTCTATGATGGAGTTTGGCCTAAACGCCAAAGAGAACGAGAGTGGGCACTCCGGCCTGCAGGGGCACCACTCCGGCTGCAGGCGCACCGCACCATTTACATTTTTTATTTCAAATGAGACCTAGCTTACTACTTGGTGCAAAGCACAAACTATTGGTGTCTAAATTTCATCCTAACTTTTCAAATCAGTTTCTGTTACTGTGCGCAACAACACTAAAAACAAAAATAAGAAAAAATGATAAATCTCAGTCAACTTCACATCTTTGTCACTATGTTCTAATAAATATTTCAAATCAAGCTTTAGAAAAGGTGCATGGTATTGGTTGCTCTAGACGTTTGCCACTCAAGTGGAATTGAGTGCCAACAAATACACTCCAAAACAATCCACCAAAAGCCCCTTACAAAATATCCCAGAAAACTACAGTGCATTTCTGATTTCGCACGGTCCAACCCACTCCCCTTAAACATTTTTAACTCCATTAGATGAATTTTCCAAAGACCACACTAGCAACATATCAATAACAGTAATGTCAACATGTAAAAAAAATGAACAATTAAACAACCTTTATGAACTTAGAAAAAAATCAAACTCAGCATAAGGGGGAAACGGGGGGGGGGATGGACCTGATCGAATAGCATCGTCTCCAGGGAACCCGGATTTTCCAGAAATAGTCAAAATGTGGTATCAGAAGACAAGCTACTATTATTTACCCTGAGACATCTTTGGGGCAAAGGATGTTTGGTTTGGATGTTATGAGCGAAAATATGCTCCATTTGGTCGACCAATATTAATTTTACATAATACTCCATTTTTTTTTGGGGTTAACGAAATCACGTTTTAGCTCTCACTTCAAAATGGTTGAAATTGGTACGAAACTTTACAGATGAGGTTTTGAGGTCAAGGCCATTTCTATCAAAATTGAAAATTTATAGACTTAAATCAGGTTTCATCCCTTTAACAACTGATTTCTCTTTACCACTAATGTGAATGAGTTCTTTTTACATGTAAAGCTACTACTTCTTATTGATGCAGCTAATTGTTTTATCAAATCACAGTGAAAACATGATCACACATTATACTATGCTCGTAATGTCTGACTAACAAACGCAGGTGTTGATCGTGCTCTACTGCGTCTACGTGAAACACAGTGACATTGCCGTTTTGGCGGGTTAAGCCGGAGTACATTCTAAACTGTTCAAGAAATTATGAGCCAGAGGCAAGATGTTTTTACATTATCAAAACACATTGAAAGGTCTTGACAGGGGTGTATCGAGTCCTCCACCATGCAACAGTTTTGGGAAATTCACCCAATAAGGTTGTGATTCATATAAATCATATTCTAACCCATAAAAACCCTGACTTTACGGCTGACTTTAGCTCAATAAATGTTATTACTGAAGGAATTGTACGCGTGTCACCAAAATGTCTTGTTGTTCTTTAACTTTTGGAACACTTATTCCTTACGTACTGACATGTGTTAAGTCAGTGCAGTATAGGCACATTGCAATGCATTATGGATGGTGTTGGACAGTCATCAATCATATAACAAATTTGCGCACCCAGCCAAGGGAGATGCAATCTATTTTGCAAACATCTATGCTGTAAACATGCCATGTTTCACAAATTATCTTGCTTGCATTGTGTTACATCATCATTAAGCCCAAAACATCCAATAGAGACCCTAAATGCTCCCTGAATGGCCTTTGACCTCATCCTGTTACCCACATAAGCCCCTGGTTCTCAAGATATAAGCATACCAAGTATGAACTTGATCCATCACTGACTAATAAGCTACAGTAAGTGGAAAAAAGTGTCAACCAAAGGTGTAAACTAACGTTTGGACACATACACAGGGAACATACCGACACACTGACAAATTACTGATGACATATGGTCTATTGATTGCATCGCTGACCTATAAAAACATCAACTGCATACCTAGGTCATTTTCCTACACATCAGTGAATTAAATTCATATTGGTGGTTCTGTTTATCCGTGTCATACAGACATTCCAACTCCAAACCTGATTGTGTTTTAAGATCTCCAGTGGCGGAGCAAGGATTTGAACAAACGCTCAACATACCGGGGGGGGGGGGGGGCTGATAAAAGGTGAAACTTGTCCAAAAGCTTCCAAAAGGGCGATTTTGCAAGATTTTGCAGAATTACGGGGGGGGGACGCACCTCCCTGGATCCGCACCTGATCTCCTACTTACCACTCAGTTTTTCTGTGTCCTTGTCTTGTGGTGGAGAGACTGGGTCTTAGTAATGACTTGTTTTTTTTTTTTTTTTTCTGACTGAATACTGTAGCAATAGCTAGTAGTAGAAGCTTGCAGTAACAGTCAACAGACTTGCCAGCACCACCAGCACTTAACCTATAAAACAAAAGCATGGATTATGACTACAGAAAATAGATCAGGAGAACTTGGACTGGTCCTAGCTCTATCCTACATTCACATTTACCTCGTATATAGCAGTTTGCAAGATTGGTAGAGATGGGGCTCCTCCCGGAACTCTTCCTGTTTTTACAGAATGTAAACATCCAAATTGTTTTCAAACTTGTGGAAGTGATTTCAGTAGGGGTTCTTTTCATTATGTCAATTTTTTTCATGCCATTATGTCCCTTTAAAAGCTCTAGCTCTCTTCAGTCCTAATTCTTACCATATAGAGGGCAAGTAGTATTCATGGAGTTAAAGGCTGACTCACAGATTTCAAAATATAACCTTTTTGTATATTAATCAAAATAGTCAACTAGAATTAAAGATAGTCACCTAAATTGCTTAATTCCAAAGTCTAAGAAAAATTTGATTTTTTTGTTTTGATACAGTAAACATTTATTCATGTTCACATTGTATGTAGTGGTGTACGCGATTGGTCAATATGGGTCGCATAACCATAAACAAGCATTTATACATGGCCGCTGTGATGAACGCCAAAAGTGGTAAAAAAATCATGCAATATCAGGCTGAATTTTATATTAAATAATTTAATTTGTAAGTAATAGTTAACAGGAAAGGACGAGGAACATGAACAGGGTAAAGCCCTCAAGCATAAACAAGCGTTCATACCAAAATAATATGAATGAACCCCTAATGTATAACAGTGCCATAGGATACTGTGCATAACAAAAATTCTGGATCTGCAATTTTTTAACAGAGTTGTGATTTTCTGTATAAAGGACTTCGATTTTAGCTTTAGTTTGAAAATTTAGGGTGCCCTCCTCAGGAAATCTCTGAGTCAGCCTTTAATTGCAACAAACATAGCAAGATTGTATTCTGAATGATTGGCATAAACTTAAGGGCAGTGTTAACCTTGAGTTTCTGAATATCTATTTTAGTTTGTAACTTTGCAAATATTTGATTGTACATTTCTAGAAAGAAAATTGGACGATGAACCTAATGATGGCATCAGATTAATGTAAAACTTTCCGTATTTTGAGAAAAATACTAAAAAAACATGATTTTGCCCCAAAATTTTCAGACAGCATAACAAAAACAATTTGAATTTTCATGATTTCTTATGTTATTTTTTAGAAACATGACAAATTTGTCTAGGGACGTTTTTTTCATTTTTTTTTTAAATAGAGCTTACTTTTTGAAATATAAGGAAAATGTCAAAAAAGAGTGATTTTTACCTTTTCCAAAATTTGAGTATATATTGGAGAATATCTTTAGTTAGAAATAAAAAAATGAAAAATTGAGAAAACCGTCCCTAGAGAAGACCGATTGCTATCGTAGGAAAGTTAAACCTTACCTTTTACTTCAGTATTTTTGGAGTTATCTTGTCTGAAAATTTGCCAAATTTTGCAAAAATTGAACATATTGAAATTTCATCTGGTCTAAATTAGCGCTTTGTTTACATTTTCAAATATTGTTTTTTGTTTTTTCAAGATGCGTTCGCGCAAAAGTACATTAAAGCACGCGGCATGCTTCAATACACAGCAAAAAATCACTGCGCGACGCAATACTGCGCCTTGCGCCTGACGGCATGAAATGTGCTTAAATTCCTGCCGTTAAGACCATGTTGTTTTTGTGACTTCAAATGGTGAAATAGCTGTTTTAAATCGGCAAAAAATACAGCTCAGGATTGTCTGCAGTGGATAACCATTGTTGGTAACAATAGAACACAGGTTGATGTTTAAAATGGTGCAAAAATCAGAAATTCATGTAAAAACAAAAGCACTAGGGTTAACACTACCCTTAAAGGTAATAATAATAATAATGTGGATTTATATTGCGCACAATTCCACCAAGAATGGCGCTCAAGGCGCAGAACAATAGAAGTTTACATTACATGTACACAATACTAAATGATCACAATACATGAGAAGCAGTGGTAAATAAGCACAAAAATGAGGAAAAAACAGTTAGGCAAATGCTTCTTTCATCAGATGAGTTTTCAAAACAGCCTTAAAATGAGTCGGAGATGGGCTAGTTCTAACATCTAAAGGCATAAGCGTTCCAGAGACATGGCGCAGCAATAGAGAAAAGCCCTATCCCCACGAATGTTTAAAACGAGGTTCACAAAGCAAAGACATGTTTTTGGAATGGAGCGTCCGAGTGGGATTATATGGTTTGAGAAGACAAGTAATATATTCTGGTGCAAGACCATTCAGTGATTTAAAAGCAATAAGCAGCAGTTTGTACATAATTCTATAATCAACCGGCAACCAATGTAACTCCTTCAAAACAGGAGTGATATGAGACGTCTTCTTACCAGGGTAGATAAAACTAAATTCTTAGGTGTTATAATTGACGAGAATTTAACGTGGAAGGAACATATTAGTGCTACCTCTAAAACTATATCTAGAAATGTTGGTATGCTGAACAAACTTAAACATGTTATACCAAAACGTATTTTGCATTCCTTGTACAGCACACTTATCCTACCGTATTTAAATTATGGGATATTGGTATGGGATAATTCATGTAAGACATACCTGGTTAAAGTGTTTAAATTACAAAAAAGGGCACTCCAAAATATTTGTAATTTTCACTTCAGAAGTCATAGTAAGCCATTTTTTAGAGAACTCAATATTTTAAACATATATGAATTTTCAAATTAGAACTGGGTGTATTTATATATAAATATTCAACTAATAACCTTCCACCTATTTTCAATGATTATTTCAATACAAGATGCAATGTTTAGTTTATGTTAAGTTTTTCATTTGGGGGGTGACCGCTTCTGGCCTTCCTTGGCCTTTTGGTCATCTCCTCCACGTCATTGTTTTAATATACTATGTGTTAATGTTATACATATTTTCGTATGTGGAAATAAAAATTAAAGTGACCAAGCGTGCAGTGGCATTTTGAATACGCTAAAGACGGGCAAACTGTAGTTGCCCATATCAAGCTGGGAGGTTATAAAACTTAACAATCTGTTCAGTGGATTGAGGACTCAGATATCTTCTTATTCTACCAATAAGAAGATAGTCCACAAGTTCAAAGAGTTTTGGATAATTTTAATAACATGGATACAAAATAAGACTGTATTACTGATATTTTATTGACTTACTTGGGTTTGTGTCATAAGTTTCATTTTTAATTTAAACCCCCAAAATTGAAACAAAATTAAATCAATGACATTTCTGTTTATTCAAAATTTGCATGTAAACCATATTCAATAAGAATTCTTATTATGTTCATTTCTTTACCTGTATAGACAAGCCTTGGCAGCTACAAGCCTGGTAAAGAGTAGCTCCTGTGTGGATTTGTTTTGTCTGTTGAATGCTTCTGTTAATCGATCAATCACCGTGTCTACCATACCTGCAAGCAAAATAATTTTAAAGCAACACTGGGACATTTCTCACTCTGTATAAAATTCTTGCAATAAAATGATTAGACTCAAACTAAACTACAAGCATATTGAAGCCACTAACAAGTCACAAAATTTACATAGAATGGTCGGTGCATGGTAATATATTTTATATTTATCTGATGATTTCTAGCATTTTTTCTAAAACCCAGAATCTACAGGATCATAGGATAAAACTTTAAAAGGCAGAACACATCCTAGTGGTATGCACTGCAAGAAGCCTTAAATTTCAGAAGCACTCACTTGAATTAACAGTCATGCAAAAGAAAAAAATACAAAATCCTCCTTTTCATGCATAATGATATTAAGGACTTTGGTGTTGGCAGTGTTGTGAACAAAAATCACCACTACCCATGACACCCGTTGAAAATAACACTTGAAAGCACTTCATTCAGCTCAGGTTTTCTTTGACAGCCTGCTACTGGTATTCTGGTAACCAGTACTACCTGTCTCATGGCCAGGTTGTCGGTGGCTAAACCATCACCCCATCGGGTTTCTAAGGAAATCCAATGAGGAGGGTAGCTGGTTACCCTGGTAGAACTAAAAAGAAGATCTACCTACAAGGGCGTCGGCTCTGGAGAGCTAATGGCGGCCATCCAGCACATTGACGTCAGAAAGGGTATCCGGTCAATTATCTTTTGTCCAATAAATCCTCCCACAGCAGTATAACTGTGAATGTGAGGTGAATCCGGACACCCCCGTTAGCAGGGACAAAAATGGATTTAAAACTTAGGTATTACTACTATACTACTACTACTTCTACTTTCTGACATTCAAAAGTAGCCCAATTGGGTGGCAAAACCATGCTGTTGGCAACACTGGGTGTCAGTTTATTTACTCTAAGTGTAGACTAGTTAACAATCGAGGGCACATGTGGTGCAGTGGATCAGCGCTCGCCTTGTAAGCATAAGGTTGTGAGTTCGAGCCCCGCTGTCGCCAATGTGTTATGCTGATGTCTGATTAATGATGATGATGGTCGACTGCGGTCGATGATGATGATGATGAATGTGTTGTGCACTTGGGCAAGGCACTTTACCTCGCTTGCCCCTTTAAGTTGATATCTTTGATGACACTTGAATGGTGAATAATGAGCTGCCTTTAAAGTAGACAAAAGTTGTATTGTGAGAGTGTCAGCGTGTCAACTGCCTAAGAGTGGTAATACATCAACATGGATTAAGTAAAGTCATGTTATTGTGTACACAGGTTAAACCCTAAGGGCTCTACTGGTGACAATAGACACTAGGCTGGTATTGTCAAGGAGTCGCCGGGTTTTAAACGAGGGTTAGTCCTACATGGATGGACTTTCTTTCAATCATAGAGGTATTATATAGAAGGCGAGTGCACCTAGCAGCTGTATTATTCAATGTTCTTTAGAGCTATTACAATGACTGGGCAATATCGATGTGGCAAATTGATTTTCATGGGCTATACTAGCGAAATTTGTCCCACAACTGCAAACACACCACCACCGCGATTTATAAACAAAAAAACATTGGCGGTTATACAAGAACGAGATTTATTACGGCAGGTGCAGGGTTGGATTTTCAGGCGGAATTTCCTATTTGATGATATTGATTTTCAAAAGATTAGGAATTTTAGTTAATATTCATGCCCATTAAGCTTTAAATTAAGCATCATCGTGTCATGAAATAATGTGCATATCAAAGACACGAATGACAAAAAAATATGGCAGAAAAGAAGAAGAAACTTGTGATTCCGGTCATTTTTATTTGCCCTAACAAAAAAAATACTGGCCCAGCTTGGCCAGCACTACAACTTAGTTTCATTGCATTCGAACTCTTCGACGTCATTTTAAAGTGTTCAAAGCCCCCGCGTTGGCCCGAAAAATATAATTATGATGCTTTGAAAAATTGTCCTATTTTGTCACTTGCGGGAGATATGGCGTGAAGATTGTATGTAGAGAATATTAACGGAAAAAAGTCATTAGAACGATCGGATTTTGTGCGCCGAAGCAACACAAGTGAAGAAATTTGAAAAATGCTGCAAGAAATTGATGCTGCTGCCACCTGGAAAAAGACCTGCAGGAAATAGTCTCTTCTACAAGATTTCCGGCGTAGGTCCCGGCAGTAGGTTCACGCGGATTCATTTCTCCAATCTTGATCTTTAAAGCAAATGATCACTCGGCGTGCAAGAGTCGCCATCAAAAAACATGACATCAAGCCTCTTTCAAAGCGTCTCAAGTGGACAGTTCAGTTCATTACTGGGACAATGCGTAAGACGGCTTTAGACTACTTGAACAGATCAGATATGTATGGGAGCACCCTCCTTCTTTATATTACCTCTATGTTTCAATATACCTTGAGAGGTTGCTGTATGGGTGAGACAATTCTGAGAATTATAGTAGATCACGGTCTCAGTACATCATTCGCTCAGTAAGCTGGGGTATTCGACATAGAGGAGAATGTTCCAATCCCCCCCCAAAGTTACTTGGAAATGACATTTATGAGACTATAGTGTATTTTGTTTTGTTTTCATTCTCTTCTATGGCCAGAGTAACCTGTTTTATAACCACAGGGTTGACATTCAGGGCTGTACACAATCAAATGTTAATTGTTTCACAGGAGCACTAACTAGCATGGGGCGGTGTTAGGGCAGTAAGAGTAAGATGTTGGCCACTGTCAGTAGGTTAATGTTAGTAGATGAACATAGGCCTATATTGGGTTATTATATTTATGATGTTAAGTATTGCAGACACAGCAAATGTGTAATGGCCTTTATCTAAAGATGTCAGCTTTCACGTTAAATGCACTGATTTTCATTCAACAACAAATTTTGCCTCTTCTCAGAGGAGATGGAATAGTTTAATCACCGATCTGGACCTGCACACGTTTTATGAATCTACTGTAACATTTAAAGGTGCAACGTGAGATCTCACATATCAGGTATCCCTAAAAAATCGAAAGTACTGATTTTTGCCCTGATGTAAAGTTTTCCATCACAGATGTCCCCAACTAAAAGGATTAAGCTGAGAAATGTTTCTTTGGTACAAAAATTATGAAATTTCTAATTTCGTATAGGAGCAAATACGAAATTCAGCCTATGTTTTGTATTGAAATATAAGCAAATCAGAATCACCTTTTCCCCCTCTCTTTTAAAACATTTCTGTAGCCAATTACAAGGTACGAAACTTATTGAGTGTCTAGTCTGTATGAAATTACTATTATGACACCATATTTGGGGTGCCTAAAAATCTCTCGTTGCACCTTTAACTTTCATAGTATGTTGAAATATTAAAAGGTCCATCCATGTAGGACTACCCCTGGTTTAAACCCAGGTCTAAAGTTAGACTCCATTTCAGAATACCTGCCTTAGGGGTCAAGAGATTTCTTATTGAAAATATTCAAAATTTTGCATTTTCATGACCATAATCACAATAAGTCTATAAAATGTATACAAATGAGTCCAAACAAGTTTTGTATTAGGTCAGTGGTTTTGAAATACTTGCTCAAAGGCCATCTCAACACCCTGGGGTACTCTAACCAAATGATCATGCAGGATGTGCCTCCAATACAGGGTCTCATTTTCTAGCTCATGGTATATGAATGACCCCTATTTTCATGACAATTTTGGTATACAGATGTGTCACTTTTTTCAAAAATTTTCTAAAATATCTTGGAAAATTAGGCCAATTTCCGCAATCTGGAGTCAAAAGTTGCTAAAATGGTCAATTTTTTGGAGAAAAAAATGGACAAACTTGTGTTAAATTTAGCCCAAAATCTGCATCTTTTGTATAGCTATGGGAGCTCTTTTTGGCATAAACTGGTATAGGTATGGGTCCTACTTCCAGACTCGCATAGGCATATCCCTATCCAAAACCAAAATTTGGGTCAAAACCCACTGACTTAAGTGTTAAACTTAGCCAGAATCTACCAGGGTTAAAAGGGTTATAGTATACAAATATATACTGTCATGAGAGGCTCTGGTTAAAACTATGAGCCCAAGGTGACATCACATAGGCCTACTATTTTCCTGAGGGGCACAGCCACGAAGGAAAAGAGTAGATCTACTTGATGTCACCGAGGGACCATAGTTTTAAGCCAAAGGCTCAAATAAAGGCAGTATATATTTGTTTTATATACTTCATTAATAAATTTCCATAATTTTTGTTGTTCAATACTCACTGCAAGGCCGCTTTTAGACAACAGTGAGGTTCAGAACCTCAAGTACTATTTACGTCCGTAAGTACCTCTTGCTGCGATACGCACAGGCGCAATATCACAAGCCAGTTTCTAGTTACGGCTTGGAGGTACTATTTACGGCTTGGAGGTACTATTTATGGACGTAAATAGTACCTTGCACATGTCTTCATCAAAATAGTGAAACTATTTCAAATCATGTGAGAGACGTTTAACCAATTAACAAGCTAAAATTTATTAATGAAGTATATAATAATATATATAGTCATTTTTTTCAAAATAGATTTCCCATTTGATTTCATTGGAACCCAGGAGATGCTCCATACACTATCCAAAATTCTCATCCTTCCTATTGCTTTTGCATATTTTTAGAGAATAAAGGTATGAACCGGTACTCTCTTTACGACAAATTGAACCCAAGGCGATGCCATTGATTTTTGCAATTGTGATTGATGTGGTCACAGAGAGTTCAAAAGAAGGTTTGCTGAGTGAGATGTTGTATGCGGAGGACTTGGTTTTAATGAGTGAGACATTGGAGGGACTGAGGGAGAAGTTTTGGAAATGGAGGTGGCTTCGAGAGTAAGGGGTTGAGGAAACCTTGAAAAGTGCTGGGGAGTGGGGCGGAGAGGGAATGGTGGTAGTGAGTAAGGTAGACCCATGTGAGATGTGGTATGTGTAGGTGGGAGAGAGTAAAAAAGCAAATCAGTGTGGTTGTGAGAAATGTGGGAAATGTGATCCATGGGAGATGCACAAAGAGAAGAGAGTGACCCCTAGTTGGGCAAGGAGATTTTGCGGTGTAGAAGATGTGAGAAGGGGCTGGAGGGATGGTGGAAAAGGAGGAAAGGTTGTGTGATGGGGTGGAGTCAGTGAAGGAGTTCACATACCTAGGGGATAATTAAGGTTAGTGGGGGTGGTTGATGTGAGGTGGGTGTGACAGCGAGAGTGAGGTAGGGGTGGGTGGATGAAGTTTAGGAATGTGGGGAGGTGTTGCAAGGGAAAAGAATCCTTTGAAGATGAAAGGAATGGTTGTGATAAGAGCCTGTGAGTCAGTGATGCGTTGTTTATGGAGTGAATTGATCGTTTGGTGTGCTGAGCGAAAATTGAGATGGGGATTTTGAGGAGGACAGAGAGGGGAGGGAGAGCAATGATGAGAGCAATGTGTGGTGTGAAGTGATGGAAAGGATGAAGATGAGGAACTTGATGAAGATGTTGGGTTTGGCAGAGGCGGTGGACCGGTTGGCGAAGGCGAATAGTGCTACTGTTGGTATGGGCATGTGTTGAGGAAGGCTGACGAGCATGTCTTAAGAAGGCTTTGAGTGAGGTGAGCGGTTTGAGGAGGATGGGACGTCCAAAGAAGACAGGAAAGAATAAAATGGAGGAGGGAGTAGGAGGGGGTGAGGATGGGGATGCATTGAATCGGGTGAAATGGAAGGAAAAAGGGGGGAAATGTCAGGGCGGTTTGCGGCAATGTGAGGTGAAACGGCACCCCCGCTGAGGGGACAAAACAGGATTGAAAAGATCTTGGTTTAGTAGTAAGGAACGACTGGGCCGGGGAGGCCGAGTTCTCCACAGCAAAAATAATGGTGTCGCCGGGTCAATGCGTCCGTAAAGAGAGTTACGGTTCCCAAAAGACACCTGTATTCTCATTTCTTAAAATCTGTTATCATTTAAGGTCATCTTTAACCCAATTTCGCAATGCGGTACGGCTTAAATACAACAAGAAAGGACTGCCACCACCGTGACAACAATGAACAACCGGTGAACGCAACGGATCATACGCCACAAGACGAACGTAGGCCGGGCGCGGCGCTAAAGTAGCAAAACGCGTATGACGCGAGCGCTTCAACCTAAAATAACTTCAATACGCAGCGACGTACTAGCTGGGTTCAATTACACGAATTAAACCCGGGCATCAACCAGTGAAATTGCTTACATTTTCACAGATGTTAAAGAATGATGTTAACTACTATATAAAATCGCTGAATGAAATTTAAAATCTAAGTAATTGTGGTGATAAAAAGTTTTCATATGATGGTTGTAATAAGCATTAATAGGCAGATATACTTGTATCCCAGAAGTCATTCTTAAAAAGACCCAGATGACATCACACCAACGCAAGTATGCTGCAAGCCTAATCTCAAATTCAAGATGGCGCCATTTTAATTCGGCAGACGGAAACGTTACGACCAAAAATTCCACCTTTTGCCGTCAATTTTGCATTGTACCACCCCCAATTATTTTTTGTCCTGTGATAATTCCTCTCCATTTTTTCTCTTCATTAATTCTGTGAAAACACGAGCCTACCATCACCTAGTTCAGCACTTGTTAACATTTTTGGGAGAGCGTGGAGCTTGCGGTTAGGATGCTTGCCTCTGGCACAAAATTTACCATCAAAATCCCGGGTTCGAATCCCGGTGGGGTTGTGGCACTTGCTGGGATTTTTTCGGGTTCTATCAATTCTGGATTTGATCTGTATACCAGCTATTGAATACATACAGAATACCGCTCTCCTCCATGGTTCACTTGGAATTTTGGGCAATGGATCATGAAAGCATCCCGGCCTTCGAGGGACGTTTAAGCTGTCGGTCCAGGAGTACAAGAAGTCACAACTGTACATGTACATCGCAGTCAGTGTCGAAAAGAGTAGGTGGTAACCCCCAGACTTTCCCAATCCGCCCCAGCCTCAAATAGCGGGCCATGTTAGGAGCGTCCGTATCATGGATACACGCGGCCCCGGATCAGCACACTAGCTGAATAAATCCTGACACCACCACAAATCCATTACCAATGACTTGTGGATACGAGCAAACAAACAAACCTTTGGTTTCAAAATGTCAGCGTTCGAATCTCTGGATAAGCATGCATATTTGCGTTGGTGTGATGTCATCTGAAAATTTTTACAATGAATTCTGGGAATCCAGTAAGTCCTCAATACTATCTACAGTGTTTCTATTTCTATTCAATGAAAATAGTTGCTTGTCAAAATCAAACCTTTTCGTTGTTAATGAGATTGTTTTCTTTTCATTTGCAATGTATATTAAAGGGGCATTTCGTAATCCACAGCTTCGTCCACCAACTTGCCTAAACAAATTGAGATTTTTATATCATCGGAACCATTAGCCTAAGGAAAGCATGTGTGCCCAATCTTACGTGCAAATTCAATCTACTATGGAACAAATTTGTAACTTTGTATTTTCTGTCTGCAAACGGACAGAAATTACAACAGCATCGTGATATAAGCATTTGCTCATAACATCAAAACACTTCGACAAAATCAAATGAAATTTTGTAATTAACCTTTTCTTGCGGATATCTAGTGAACCATAAACATAAAATGAAATGCTAGGGATCACGAAATACACCCTTAAAATACAGGTTCCCCAGAACACTTATGCCACCTGCCATCATGGCAGGGTTATCACTACGTTTTGAAACAGGGGTCCAGTGGACCCCTTAACAACCTGGATTGCCATTTGAGGGTCCAATCGCAAATTCTGGGGTCCACATTTTTTATTGTTCAAAAATGCTGTAGTTAAAAGTCAGTTGGAATCGGAGCCTACAAAAAGGTATACATGTAATGTAAGCATTCAGTCAATTTAATTGTCATATTACATTGTCATAACATTTTAAGTGGTAATTTTTATTGTAAACTTACAATATTATTTTTCTTTAATTAAAAATTGCCAAACAAGACCATGGAGTTAAATAACTCCATGATAAGACTAGTCTTTGTCAAAGACGCCTCGCATTTGATTTTTATCCACCACCCACCGCGAGCGCGCCAAAGGCGCGTGTCGATCGCCGAAGGCGGGAGGCCGAGCGGAGCGAGGCGTCTTTGCGCAAATTGGTATTTCCTGTACAAGCATAATGGGTCAATCAAAGTATGTCGTCATCATAAGCACCGCCCAATTTCAGCGATGACAACGTTTTCAGATACTTGCCAATATCGATGACGTCGCCCGTCAAAATTACCATATCGTTTTTTGCAACGGCCCAATTAGCATACGATTCAAGGCAAAATAGTTCACTCGATAGCTGCGAGTGCGAGTGAGTCCGTACGGTATGTGAGGTGGCAATGGGCTAGTTTGTAGCCCAGCTCTGCAGAATAAAATCCCCCATAAAAGTTATTCCCACCTTCCCTGCACAAACCCACTGTTATGAGACTAGGGCCTACGTCAGTCATTTTACAATCAAATATTCGTACTGCAAGTGACTAGTCAAAATTGCCACTCACGACATGACAAGTGATTTTGAACATTAAATTAAAATGATGAATCCTGAGGACCTGACCCGCGTATCATCATGCCACGCAAATGTGACGTGTGGCGAACATCCCAAAAGTCAAGCCAGAAATGAAGTAAGTTCACAAGTTCACGCCGAGAATTTAGGGGACACGCACCCCTCCTAGTCTAGACTAGAACTTACCTCGGGAACTAATTAACCATGACAATTGACAAGGCACCTCCAACATACTGCACAATTAAGGCTAAACTTTTCGCTGAACCATGCTGAACGAGGCAATGAACTACGTGTACTACAATACAACATGCAACATCGTTCACTACAATGACTGAAATTCACAATTATAGTAAACGTATGCACATCAGTACACGTAGCCCAGTGGATCCGTCTACGTATCTTCAATTAGTCATCACATACCGAACATGCAGCTAGCTCGAATAATCCTACACCGGGATCCTACACCGGGCCGTTTTCACAGCAGCAAGAGTGTTCGCCATCTTACATTTCCCAGCTAGCGGTACCCTCAGGGATCCTGGCTGTCATGGCTGTATTCGCTTGGTTTTGATCTGTTACCAAAAACCCAATAATTGAATGATTATTGATCAGTTCCAATAAAGTCGTATTCTGGGAACTATTCTAAGCGAACGATGACATCATCATTGAACAATCAACGATTTCGCTATTAGTTTGGAAGAAATACCCCGAAAATCAATGAGTAACAAAGAAAAGGAAATATTTGCGAAAAGGCTTTGATTACAACTCAGCTTTGAGCGGTCCAGAGAGGGACGGACTCACACAAATTGAATAAATAATCAAGCCTTGATAAAAGGCTAGGATAAGACCAAAGAAAAACTGCACTGTCTTCTGCTGTTTTTTTTTTATTAGGAAAAAATCATGTCGACTAAAATATATTGTTAATCAATCAAACAGTAACTTTGTGTCTCCAGCTCCCCCTCACTTCCCCTAAATAAAATAAATAAAAAATTATCAAAATTTATAACCCCCTCCCACCTATAGCCACCAGAGCTTCTAAAAATAAACCCTAGTCATTCAGCAGTGGGATAGTTCCAAGGGGTGAGCACAGCCTGGGAAGGTGAACCCAGGTCAAGGGGGATTATGCTTTTGTTAGTTACCATGGTTACAGTTTGTGAAAGCTCCACATTCGTGATTACAAGCCCTTAAAAGTATGACATTTAAATCTTTGAGTGCTACATTTCATCATGGAAGTACTGATTTCAGGGGTACTGATTTCTTGGATCTTTTTACGTTTTAAAAAAAGAAACCTTATGTCACATAACATGATTAGCAGAGGAAGATGGTTGGAAAGGCTAAGGGAAATTGATTCTTAGTTCCTGTTGGAGCGCGCATCAGATTTGTGTGGCTGTGGGCAAAGTATTTCATTATTTTTGAAAAAAAAATGTTTTTCTTGAAAAGTTTTATAATAAAAACAATGTTTTAGTCCAAAATATTTGAGCATCCCTTCGTTCATTTTTTTAAGTAGTTTTCTTGGAAGGGAAGGGGGGTCACCAGTCTACCATAAATAATCGATTTCTTCCAGATTTTCGGTCCCGCTTGTCATCAATTCTCGGTGCAAAAATGTGGAAAAACTGATTTTTAAAATTTGAAGAATTTTTTAAACCTGCAAATATCCTTGTTTTGTTAATAGCACTTGAAACCTTTATTATAAAGGCATAGTGTATTCAACATGCCTTAGATGTAAGGAATGAAATGAACAGGTAATAATGAAATGACAGTAAATTAATGAAATCGGGACCTCGTCAACCTTTTAAAAATCTCCAAACAGGAAACTAAGAATCAATTCCATTGGCTAATGATAATATGTAAGTTTTATATTTAAACAACATGGTAGTGTTTGGAATTCGTCATTTTGAATGGAAAACTTTGGAATTCTCAGCTGAAACTAACTTCCAAGGGTTAATGATGAAAATAATATGAGCTACTGGTTCGCGACTGACGGTCCCCAAGAAAAGAAATTTATGTTGAATTATTATAATTTTTGTATGTAAAATTAACCACGGGATGGTTAAAGGTATGAAGCCAGATTTTTGGAATTGTGCACTTGGTGACAAAAGCTTGAAATTGGCACATATCTAGGGGGCATGTCATAAGAAAGACTTTTTGCTATAAGGGCGCAGCGCAGATTTGTCCTAGATTAAAAAGGCGGCCATTTTTCAAAATGGGCTGCCATTACGTGCTATTTATCCTCTAGATTGAGTTGAGATGGAGTTGATAAATTACTTGCTTTTAGACATTCAAGCATGCATTTTGATGTACATTGGATGTTTTTAATTTTAAAAAGACTTTCAATCAAATGGGCCATGGCATTTATCCCCTGGCAGTAATTCCGGCCATTCCAAAACGGCCGGCAGTAACAGCTATTTTACATATTTGCATGAAATATTATAACGTCTTTTTTCATACAATCCAAGAAAGTGAAAAACAAGTTTTTTATTGAGGGAGTATTTCAAATTGGCTTTGAATGACAGCAGTTGGTGGCCATTTTCAAGATGGCAGCCCTTAATGACTCTCTTCTAGTCTGTGTTGTTAAAACAGTAAATATCTTGGTATAGAGTCCAAAGTCTTCACACGGTAGGGTGTGCCTTTTACGCATGGGTGTATTAAAACGACACTTTTGGTCTTCTAATATAACAGTGGTTTCAATTACAACATAGCTACCACTGACTGATGTATGCATCGGTTTACCGTGTAGAGATACTGTTCATCATCCTTTCGATGTGAATGGATTTATTTTGTATACCCACAATAAAACTCATACAAAAAACAAACCAATACCAAGTGGTTGCCCAGACTTCTCAAGAAGGCATGTTTTCTTTTGTTCAAACTGAATGTGATCCATGTTGATCAATTGCGGGCAAAATTCTGGCTACAAGTCAGCATATAGCAGTTAGCAGAAGTTTTAGTCCATTGCTGTACAAAAAATCAAATAAAACTAGAGTGCTTGTGTCTGATTTATAATCATGTGCTCTTCCTCCAATGAAGGCAGACCACTGAACATATAAGAGAGCCACCTATCAAGCGGTTACGGGTGAGGCTCTTGGGATCAAATGATGATTGAATCTCCTGAGCTTCCATGTCAAGGAATGAGGATGGACTAGAAAGGAAAAAAGTATTGGAAATCTTCGGACGAGCCTTCCAGAATTAGAAAAGTATGCCAAAAACTTCCTAGTTGTGGTTAACAAGGAGGGCTGCAGTTGGCAGGGAAAAATGCTTGGAAGCAGCTCTTCAGTGCAGCTGTATTGCAGGACTTGAAAGATCTCCTCTGATATAGATGTGCATTTCTATGTTTACCTTTAGATGCTGACTGCAATTCTCATGGGTAATAAGATCACAACACCTTATCTAAGAACCTGATGAACATCGCTTCCATCGCTCAGTAAAACTCTAGTTCTCCATACTGGTATTCAGATTGCCTTTGAGATGGAGAAGAAGGAAGGGAACACCCGCGGGGGAGCACGAGTTTCACAGACTGGGCCCACAGTATGCAATGAAGCTTACAAAGGATCAGTGTTTGAATACAAACTTCTTCTTGCTAAAGCCAAGACGGAGTATCATAGCAACCAGAATTACTAGATGGAACCAACTTAGAGATTACACCGATCCAGGGTTTACTTGCCGATCGATTTTTGCCCGATAATTTTTTTGTCGTATCGGCCGGATCCACCGATCCGATACGATGGTTTCTCTATATGTTAAAGATCGACCAACCATAGTCAGCAGTGGGATAGTCCAAGGGTGAGGAACAGCCCTGGGAGGTGAACCTAAGGTCAAGGGGGTATTAGCTGTTGTTAGTATACCATGTTACAGTTTCTGGACAGCTCCACATTATTGATACAAGGCGTAAGTATGTACATTTAACTCGTTGAGTGCCCTCCATTTCATCAGGAGTACTGATCATGGATCTTTACGTTTTAAAAACTAAAACTATGCACATAAAACATGATTAAGCAGAGAAGATGGGTTGGCATAAGGCGAGGGATCAGTGATTCTTAGTTCCTGGGGAGCGCGCATCAGATTTGCTGCTGTGGCAAATCATCTTAATTATTTTTGAAATAAAAATGTTTTCTGAAAAGTTTATAATACAAAAACAATTTTAGTGCTCAAAATATGTGAGCATCCCTTCTGTATTTTAAGTAGTTTTGGACGGGGTTTGTAACAGTATACCAGAAATAATGAAATTTATTCCAGATTTTCGTCCCGCTGTCATCAATTTCTCGGTGACAAAACAAAATGTGGAAAACACGGATTTGTAAAATTTGAAGGATAAACCTGCAAATATACCTTGTTTTGTTAATAAGAACTGAAAACCTTGTATATAAAGGCAATAGTGTATTCAACATGCCTTTAGTGGAATAAGGGAAATGGACAGGTAATATGAAATGACAGTAAATAATGAAATCGGAACTCGTCACCTTTTAAAATCGCAAAAGGAAACTAGAATCATTGCCATGGCCTAGGCTAAATGTAGTTTTATATTTAAAAACAAATTGTATGTTGGAATTCGTCATTGTGACGGAAAAGATTTGAATTTCTCACGTGAAACTCAATCAAGGTTAATGATAAAAGAATATGAGTCTACTGGTTCGCGATGGAGGCAAAGAAAGAATGTTATTGAAGTATAATATATGTTAGCAAGGGCGATTAATATCAGTTCTGCTTTATAACCTGTCGTAGTGGAATTGTGCCACTTGAGTGATAAAAGCCTGAAATTTGCACATATCTAGGGCATGTCATAAGGAACGACTTTTAGCATACGGCATCGCAGATTGGTCCTCTGATAAAATGGCGGCCATTTTTCAAAAATGGTGCCATTACTTGATATTTATCCTCTAGATTGAGATTGCGCTGAAAAACATGCTTTAGAATTCAGCATGGCATTTGCGGTACCTTGGATGTTTTAAAAAGGACTTTGAATCAATGGCCATTGGCAGGTTTACCATGGAAGTACGTACGGCCATTTTCCAAAACGGCCGGCATTAAAAGCTATTTTACATATTTTCATGAAATGATGTAAAACGTCTTTTTTCATACAACAATAAAGGAAAACAAGTTTTTTATTGAGGATTTCAAATTGTTGCATGACAGGCAGTGTGGATCATTTCAAGATGGCCGCCATTAAGACTTCGTTTATAGTCTGTGTAAACAGACAAATTCTTTGGGTATAGAAAGTCACAAAGTATTCACAGGTTGAGGTGGCCTTAAGGCATGGGTTTTAATCAAAAAGACACTTGTAGGTTATTCTATATAACAGTGGTTTCACTTACACCATAGCTACCACGATGTATGAATCGGTTACGTGTAGAGATAATGTTCATCATCCTCTTAGATTGATGAAGATGTATTTGTAATACCCACCATACACTCAACAAAAAACAAACCAACCAAGTGGTTGCCAGAACTTCATTCAAAGGCATGTTTGTTTTTTTCACACTGAAGGTGATACATGTTGATCCACTTGAGGGCCAACAGTCGGGCTACAGTCAGATATAGCATTTAGCAGAAGTTTACTAGTCCATCGCTGTACAAAAAAAAAAAAAATCGAGTGCTTTTGTGGTCTCGAGTATAATCATGTGTCTCTCCAATGAAGGCCAGCACTAACTGAACAAGAAAGAGAGCCATATCCAAGTCGGTACTGTTGGAGCTCAAATGATGAGTGACATCTCCTGAGCTTCTGTCCAAGTGCATGAGGCTGGACCTAGAAAGGAAAAAAAGTATTGAGGAAATCTTCTGGACAAGCCTTCCAGGAGTTAGAAAAGTATGCCAAAATACTTCCTAGTGGTGGTTACAAGGAGGCTGCAAGTTGGCGAAAAATGCTTGAAAGCAGCTCTTCCGTTGCAGCCTTATGCTGACATTGAAAGATCGGCTATGACTATGAGTGCACTTCTAATGTTTTACCTTTAGATGCTGGACTGCAATTCTGGGAAGGAATAAACAACACCTTATCTAAGACCCTTGATGAACTTGCTCCACTCGTCAGTCAAATTCTAGTTATCCTACTTGGTATGCAGATGCCTTTGAGATTGCCGAAGAAGGAACACCCTCGTCTGGAGCACAGAGTTGCACGACTGGCATCACAGTATGGAAATGAAGCTTAAAGGACAGTGTTTTGAATAACTCTCTCTTGCTAAGCCAAGACGGAGTATCAAAGAACCAGATTACTAGATGTAACCAACTAGAGATTAAAGTTCCGGGTTCTCTGCCGATCCGATGCCCGATACTTTTTGTCGTATCGGCCGATCCACCGATCCGGATCCGATGGTTTCTATATGTGAAAGCTCGACAACCTCGTCGAGTTAGTAGGGTTGCACTGTGGTCACTTTTTATAATTATAGGAATTGGTGACGATGATTATAGTTAATAAATCTGTGTGGTCCACATTTGCCAAGTTCCGATGAAGGTATTTTAGAGAAAAAGGTTCTCTTTTACTTCCAGAATGTGTGTAAATTAAAAGTACCGCCATGAATAGCGGCATTGTAAAATTCCCGAAAACAATCTGTCCTGAGTCATCAGAAATATAAAGAAAATCATGCTCATTTTAAAGTGCAGATTCATTATTATTAATTGCATTTCAAATTACGTTCAAGTTTAATAAATCAAAACTTTTTGTACCAATATACCGTGCGATCGAACGGCCTCACGTGCGTCCACCCAGGTCAGGCCGACAATATGCTAATTATGTGAAGGTGCAAAGGACATCGTGCGTGTACGGCTCTTAGTACTGCAGTTTTACATTGCGGTATAACATGGCGAAAAATAGTTATAAAATTCTGTGTCGCAAGACAATTTACAAATCAATTTGATTCCCATTCTCATCATTTGTATTTTTTTATGAGTTTCCCAGTCTTTCTTTTAACATATTTTGTCACGGTACGTATACCCCCTCCCCCCCCGCAATCATCCATGGACGTAAATGGATCCCCGGGAAAAAACGTGTCTTGGTAACAAGGCACAGGCAGAGCATAGCGAGTGCATGAGTGACTGCTACATCGACGCCTCGCAAGGGCTGAGAAATTTATTGACCTTGTGCTGATGAGCCCGAATTCTTTTAGTATTCAGAATCAATGAGCGCATGGATTGATGAGAGCTAGCGCCACATGGCCTTTGTGGATTAGCTTATTTATGTCGAAGCACTTGATATTCATTATTACCCACAGGTCCACAACGCGAGCTCATGTTTGGCCTCGTGTATCAAAAGAAAAAAACTACGGCGTTCGGCAAATATGAGCTGCATATTACTCAACCTAATTACGTAGCATACTAGCATTGTGGGAAAAGGTGTTGTTGTCATCAGCGCCACACCCCCCCCCCCCCCCCCCCCCCCGAGCTAAACCTACGATACGAAAAGGTTTAATTTTTCAGGCCAGGGTTCCATAGGTTTACACCTAGTTGAGGATGTTCTCGTATTTAGTCAAAATTTCTGACCATCTCTGATGGCAAAATACATCCATAAAAGAAACCGCGGATTTTAGATTAGTTCATTACAGATTTTACACCCTTTCTCTAGCTCTATGGCTGTTAACGTTAGTAGTCTAACGCATATCAATGAATTTAGATATTTTTTGCAGTCTGTGTCACAAACTACACGGTGGGAAAATACTTTCCGTACAGCCGTATAATCAACAAACTTTCTGCTGATCACCTTATTCTGTCAGCACTGACAATCAAATGAGGAGATGAATAGATGAGTAGCAACAATGTCAGCTTGGTAAAGCTATACAGGTGGTGACAACAATAAAGTAATTAACTGTTATGTTCTATGCAAAGTACTGAAGAATTCATTGCAGTCCGCACAAGTTTGACAAAAACAAATTCGATCTTACCCCTTCTACGTATTTATTATGACACGGTGTGCTGAACAAAATACAGCACTGCAAGTGAAATCGAACCTAAAAAAAATACGTAACGAAAGAGATGAAACGGGGATTATTCGACGTATTTTGGACTCTGCGATCTAAGGATTTTTATTTTCATTGAAGGCTTTGAACGTGAAGCACAAAAGATACTAAAATAATAAAACATAAAGACAGTAATTTCTCAGTCACTTAAACGCCGATTCTGCCGTTGGAGAGCAGAGGTCTGCGCATGTCCATGCGTTGTAACTTAGGACCATAACAGTGCATTATAGCGAATTTGGAACCGCCTTGTTGATTGACGATCGTGATAGTATTATACGTATGTAGCTCATTAGCCTTAAGTTTCTCATGAGGACTAAGAGTTATTAATTGATGAAGATGATAGATAAATACACATATTTAAACATTTGAGCAAATCGTGTTTTCCAACTTAAAATACTGGTAAAAATTCCCATTATACTTTGCCCGTTCTTTCATTCAATATATCGGTTGAGGAATGGCATGCTCGGACATATTTTTGGACGATCCGATCTTTTGCGATTTAGAAAATCAGGCCGCCGAGCCGCATGGTCGATACAAAATATCGGTTAATCGTATAACCAAAGTGACATTCCATGTAGTCAGCAATTTAACTTCGAGAGTGAAACATACACTACATAACCATGAATGTCCAAAGACCTTGCGAACAGTTTTTGCAGAATTTTTCCACAACAAGACGAGAAAGGATAAAGTTAATGATCTACTACTGACCAGTACTCTTAAAAATATGTCTAGATGATCTGTTACCAGTAACAACTTTTCCCGCTCGGATCGATGTATTTCCTCACGCTCTCAACCATTTGCATTTCTCTGTGATCGCAGCGCGGACACCACATCTCTCAAAGTATCGCCCTATCATTTCTTGGAAAGGCGATAAAGATTAGTAAATCAGTTGAAGACTTATCTCAGCGATAATGATCTCATGTTCATGTACAGGCGCGAATGACATCTTGATGGTCTTGGACAAAACAATCGGGCTTTGTAGGGTTATTGGACTCATGCCACTTTGACACTATTGACCATAAACAGCTTTTAACCCGCCTGAAGGCTATGAAATAAACGAAAAAACATTAGTCTGGTCTTTCCTATACCTAGATGACCAAACTCATCTAGATCGATCAAATTGCTCTCCTATCCTTGACTGGCCAGTATATGTGCCGAGTTCCCACAGGGTCTAATTGACGGGGATGAATTGACGTCGTATTGTTCTCTGCCCCACTACAGGGATATCATCACCTGCCCATCATATAGTGTTCATCGGTCGTTTCACCGATGAAACTCTATCTGTCTTGCCAGCCATGGGTTGTGAGCAGCATAAATAATAATGAATCAGTATTGCAGTCATCAGATCCTGATGTAAATCAACAAAGCTGATAGTTTATTACAAGACGCACAGAGAATGTTGGGGCTTTTCGTTTCTTCTTTAAAGATCGGACTAGTAAATCTCAGACATACATCATTGGCAATTCCGTTTGTCATCCGGAAGCTGAAGCACGGAACCTTGGTTCATCACTAGAAAGAACAATCATGTGAACAACTATCCAGTCAGCATGGCATTGGATAAAATGGGGTAATTTGACAGTACCTTGAAAAAAGGCACTGTTGGATTGGTCCATGCCGTGTTACCTCAAGGCTGGATCCTGAAACTCATGCCCGTGGTCTTTAGAAGAGAATGACCATGGTCAGTGAGGGCGGGGGGTGTTCAAAAGTGCAGCTGCTCGATTTTCTTTTTAGTCGTTAAAACCGTTGTCAAGACATAACCTATGTACCAACTCATGGCGTCCAATTAAACAGAGCTCAATCCTAAATGTGAACTATTCAGAGGAATACCCCCGGCCCGTAGCCAGGAATTTATGTGGGGGGGGGGGAGCGGATTGACAGAAGCGAGGGGGGGATGGAAGGTGATATGACATGGCGTGACATGATCGCAGGTTGGACAAAACAGTTTATAACACAGCCATGCGAATTGCACTACTATTACCACTCCTTATTCCATCATAAGCATGCCGGCAACGCCTTGAAACAGCACATTATTAGGCAAGGGCAAACTTTAACATTAGAAAGCGGACATTCAGATGACCAAAGCGGACCTTCAACACATCAAGCGGACCTTTGTCATTTCCGCACCCCCCCGGCTACGGACCTGGTATTCCCATAGTTCTTAAGTTATTCTGATAGTTGGTAATTTATGTATATCATAACTTTGTTTTCACATAGAAGAATTGAATTGAATTTGTATTTGATGTTTGATAAATTGATAATGATATTATTACTCATTTTTTAACTATGTGACTTGTCTGGAGGCCTGTACATTATGCACTGTATAAAGATTGTTATTATTATTAATAATATGAACTATCACAAAAGTCATGAAGATATTGTTATATACAGCAATACAGAAAGAACATGAAGGATAATCAATTTTATTAAGTTACCTAATATTCATGTTTTTGACTAATAATCTTGTTTGCTGTAGACTTTTACGGCCAAAATTAGAAGATTGCTCTGTTTGTCAATCTTAAAATGAGTTCCACATTGACCCGGCCAATGATGAATTTACAACTCTGGCTAGCCATGATTGATTACACCAAAAAGTGTGCATGTACCTGAATTTAGCAGATTTTGGTAACTCCCATATTGATGAATATACGGTACAGAAATCAGCGTATAATATCACATCATTGGTGTTTTACAACAAAATAGTCAATGCTGTTGGCATTAGCAATACATTGCTGGCAATATAAACCTAATTGCACATAATTTATAATAATATGAATAAGATCGTAACCACAACAAGTGACTCAGTGCATATGATTTATGTAAAACACTGGTAAAGAGAATAATCGTCTGCCATTGTTGTCATGTGGCAGCCCTTTCACTGGTATACCTGTACTTGTGCAATAGTGTATGCTCGTATCATTAGACCATACCATATAAGCCTCCTCCCATTTTGGTAATGTTCACAATCTTTTGTTATCAAACAAAACTAACTAGAATTTCCCAGTTCTCGGCTTTCGCGCTCGCTATATTCAAAGAATATAAGCTGTGGGCCGCCCCATGACCTTTGACCCTGGCACATGACCTTTGACCTCATCAACATATGAGGGATCACATGGTGCACATAAGACACAAGTTTGGTTCCAATTGAACTTCAAGTTTCAATTTAGGTCAATTTTACATTTTTAGCCCATTTTTCAACTTGACCTCACATGATCTTTGACCTTTCAACATGACCTTTGGCCTCATCAACATATGAGGGATCCCATTGTGCCCATTGTGCACCTATGACAGAAGTTTGGTTCCAATTGAAGTTCAACTTTTCAATTGAGGTCAATTTAAAAAAAAAAAGAACTTAACAGTTTTGTGACACACACATCCACACATACACACACACATACATCCACACATACACACGCGCAATGGATTGCTAAGTGGTCCTGCCAGCTATAGCTGGCAGCCCACAACAAAAGGCATTCTTAAATATATTTTGAGTTTATTCAGTCTGCAAAGCAAAGATAAAATAAGCAATGCAATGGTGACTCTTTTTAATGTCTGCTGCTTGTATTGATTGCCTATTTACAGGTAGTATTTGGCATTGCTGTGTAATATAAATGTCTGCCATTGGTAACATCAAACAAATTGGTATTGATTGCCATTTTTTTACAGGGTTTTATGTTTGCATGGGCTGTATGAAAAAATGCTTTGGTAGAAAAATATGCATATTCAGTCGGTGAAAATTGGTGTCAATGAAGGGAATTGGCAGCCATTTTGGAGAAGAAACGCCATTTTGGAAAATGACCACAATTTCTGTTAAAGAATAGTTACCGAGCAGTAGCTCTGGGCTACAAATCATGTTTTGGTAGCCCAAAACAAACAAACAAAACCACATGAGTCCTTTAAAAGAGCTAAAATACCAGCAAATGGCAGACCTTTTGGAAAATGGCGCCATTTGTGTTACACAAAAAATTCTGCGATGCCCCTATAGCCAAAATCCTTCTTAGAACATGCCCAAACTGTGTGCCAAATTTCATGCTTTTATCACCAAGTGCACAATTCATGCACATATCTACTCTACTATTGTTCAAATGACCGGGAGGAAGGATAATTGATATACCTGCATTTCTGTTCTACTTTTGAAATGAAAAAAGCCCAACCTTGTTCAGACCTTGCTGCTGAAAATCGGCAGTTCGCAAAATGTTTAAAATATTGGCATAGCGGACGGGCTGAACTGGGGGTGATTATCACTTTATTTGTGAAGTTTGCTGATGTCAATGAAAAGGCAAACAAATTGTAATAATTATACTGAAGATTGATGTTTTCCCCGATGTTTTTCTTAAACCACAACTTCTACAATTTGATCAGACTTGCCGACATTTACGTAAATTAGCCAGGTAATCTTGGGGTTTGAGGACTATATTTTTCAAAATGCTATCATCATGCGGACCGCTTCCGATACTGACGTTGATCACAAAATCCTAATAATTTTCTGGGAATTCCATTGTGCACAAGACAATGTTCATATAATCTATAATCTTTAATTTGGGAAGCTTATTTTTCTTCAAATATTTCCCCCCGATTTTTTTTTTAGGCTTAAAAATTTTCTGCGGCTGTGAAAATTTTTCTGGGAACGGCGGTCCTGTGGATATAAGGTATTAATGAAATATACACCTGACATCGCCGGGAGGACAATATTGGCGGGGGATTTCCCCAAGAATGTGTTATCGTGTTTACGAACTTCACTTATGCGAAATAAGAAATTAAAACAGTAACTGTCAATTTTCGGGATTTATGCAACGCGAAAGTGGTAAATTCATCATTGAATTTTATCATTTGCTGAGTGTACTTGGAAAATGTCAATACTTGATGAAGTCGGGAGTGATTTTTTCGGGGATTTTTTGCGCGTCCACCTGGACGCGTTAGCTCAATCAAAATGTAATTTTATGCGTCTGAAATGGCAAAAAGAGCGTCCTGGACGCCAAAACGCAACTTAGTGCGACCCCTGCATCATGGTTTGTGAATGGGGTCAAAGATCACATGTGGTCATCAGAAGTCAATCTATGTACACCCATATGGGCCAATAGTAGTAGTAGTAGTAGAAGAACATAATTTCCTCCTGTAAAAGGAGCACCGAAGAGATCTTCGTAAAGATGAAAGTCACTTCCAACCCATCACCACACGTACGTGAAGACAGCATAAAACACGCCATCACCACTAAAGACAACACACCTTAGTCTAAACTACCACAAAAAAAGACTAACTAAAGCCATGCGAAATTCATGCAAAATGGTACAAGCAGCGGCAGAATTAAGGTGGATTCTCTGGAATGCATGTATCTGAGATGATCTTGGACCTATGTTGGTGGAGAGCGTAACACAGTCTTCTACTGAGTGCTTCAAGTTCATGAACAATATTATTGTTTTGAAGAGCAGAAGCTTGAGGACATTTAGTGCAGTCCAGAATAAGCTGAAGAAAGATGTTGTTGTCAGAGGAGATTTCTTCCCACATGTCTTCATTGAAGTTTTCTACAATGACGGATTCGTACTCATTGATGTACGAGGTACGTGAACTTGTGAGAGCATTCCAGAAGGAAATGCATCTGGTTTTCGGGATGTTCTCTACACAGCGGGCAAGTTGGGTCGACAGCAAACTTGTTGAATCTAGCCTTATTTGCCTGCAGGATGTAAGTGCCAGTTGCCAGCCTACATTTTATAGATGCCCAGTGATCATCAATATGGTTATGATCCACAGAGCTCCACAGATGGTGTGCCTGGAAAAACTTGCCAGTTTCCCAATTGATTTAGCATATTGAAGATTTTGAGATGGCTTGATTATACAGCTTTGTTGATTCTTCAGATCGAGTATGAGGTGAATTGAGCAATAGGTAAAAAAGTCTAAAATCAGAGTGGTAATTTGGAAGCCATCTAAAAAACCAATGATCTAAGACTAGGCTTGTTTGTACTCGATTGAAAGCATGTTTCAAGCTGATTCTGAATATATTCATGAAAATGCATAATTACAAAATATTTGGAAAAAATTTATTAGGGAATGACTATAGTTGTCCAAAAGGTATGAGGGTTAAAGGCACTATCAGTGATTTGATAAATCAGAAGAACGAAAAAATCACCAAAAATCAGATTTTTGCATGTCTGGAACTAGTATTGGTATTCTAACATACCCTGCAAGTGATACAACCAAACGCAGCGTAATAAAGACAGAATCGGTTATTGTAGTCATAATTGTCCGTACGGACACTTTCTACAACACGTAATCGAATGGAGGTTCATTTCTTTGAATATTGCCGTTTTCTTTCTTCTCTCTCAATTTTTAAATTTGGAAACAATTACTTATGGGAATTGTAGAGATTTATCCTTCACTTTTAAGCTATTCCAGCAAAATGTCAAATATTTGGACCCTTTCGGGTGAATCACTGATAGTGTCTTTAACAGAAATATCCTTACTTCAGCTAATTTACATGTGAAATTTTGTAGCTTACAAACTCCTGGAAAGTTATAATGAGAACAAATTGTTGTGTGAGTGTAAATAAGGTCTTAAGTGCAATAGCTGCCATGTGATACATCTATATGCTGCCATGTATTACAACGACTCAATTTATCTTTTTTTGAGTCAAACGCTCTTGACCAAGACTTGGCATAATAGTATACTTGATGGGGATTTCTGACAAATGGGAGCAATTGCACTTAGGACCTTACACTCACATGACGAAAAATTACCCACTTCGAAAAGTAGACGCATCCCTGCGCACAAATCTGAAATATAAATTTTGGATTTTACAGCAAGGCACTGTACACAAACTCTGATCAAAATCTATCCTAATCCTTACCTGGGGTCCGTTCACCAAACTCATGGCGTAACCCTACTCGGGTTAAGCTAGGCTACTCTGACTGCCGGTTGTAAATCTTAAATATCTACACTTTATGGACTTATGGACAAACTATGAGTTTTTTGCAATTTTTCGAATTTTTTTATTTCAACTGAAGTAAGTGCCGTCGGCAACCCTCCCCAAATGACCTTCTGTGCCGGTTGGTGTGGAACAATGCTGGTCATGGCCGCTGCCGCCGACCGTGTTACTAATTCATGTCTATGTCCGTACATAATAGACCTTTTATTAACCAGTGTTGTGGATAAAGTGGTCCACTCGGGCATGAAATTTAGTATGCACATAGATTTTTAGGTTGTAGATTTATACCCACAAAACCTTAATCTAAACGGTCATTTAACCAAAACTGGCCTACCCTAATCTTATCTGTACCTCTAGACCTTAAACCTCTTACTTTTGTCCTAACTTATTCCTACCCTTTTGAATTTATGAAAAAACGTTGCCTTACCCTTGCTTACGACGACAATTACTAAACACTTCTCAATTGCAAACAATTATTCTCTGATACATAATTTGAAAATATCAAAATGAAAAAATAACTTTAAACTTGAGAAATCATTTTGGGATTTTTTCAAGGTGGGATACTGAGTAGCATTTTTAAAACCTTACTCTACCTACATGTTAATCCTACCTACACACACCAACTTAATCCTAACCTAACCCCCAACTGACCCCTACCTTTCCTTAATACTAACCATCCATATCAGTCAAAAACCTTGCCCTTACTTATCCTTACCTGTACCTAAACATCAAGCCTCACCCTGAAACTTTAAATATTTACAATTGAGGACATAGTGGGAAAAGGACAAAGGAGGAAGACAAATAATATACAAAAGGAGAACTTCACTAAGGATGCTTACAAGGTTTCACACACAAAAAATTGGGCACAACATTCTCCAAAATAATAATTATTGTTCGCAGCATTCTATGTGCAATGAAGAGGGGATATGTAAAACACCCCAAACCAACCCCACAAATTCTTCCTGCACCAAGGCAGGCGAGATAAGAGAACAATTTGCCGAAAACGGGGGGAAACAAACTGCCTCAACCCTGGTTGGGAATCTGATGAAAAACAATGGCAATTGAAGCGGAGCAGAATGACTTCCAAACCCAACCAGGTGGGAAGCGAGAAGGGGCCTAAGAGAAGACACCTAGCGCTGACCCGCTCGCCCCCTAAGCATGCTTCCCAAAGGGAGAGAAGATGAAGAAAAATACATGCAACAAGGGAAGGGGGTGGGTGGGAAGCAGTTTCATCTTTGGTATGCACAAGTGAGACATGTGCAGCCTATCCAAACAGGCCAAACTTTGAAAAAAGGGGGGGGGGGGGGGGGGGGGGGGGGGGGGCGCCAAACACATGACGGGTGCCAGACAGGGGAGCCAGACAGATTTGGATATCCAGATAGGTGGCAACAGAGTAGGATATCCAGATAGAGTGGCAATAATTATTCAGATAGAGTGGCACTAGGAATCCATTGCGTGAACAATAAAACCAGTTAGGAAAACTAACTTCCCTATTGTTCTGCGCATTGTCTATCGTGAATGAAGAGGGGATAGCTAAAACCCCCAACCAACACACAAATCTCTCTGCACCAAGTGAGGCGAGATAAAGAGAACCAATTTGCCGAAACGGGGGGAAAGCAACTGCCTCAACCCTGGTTGGGAATCTAATGCAACAATGGCAATTGAAGCGGAGCATAATGACTTCCAAACCCAATCAGGTGGGAAGCGAGAAGGGGGCCTAAGAGAAGGCACCTAGCGTGACCTGCTCGCCCAAATTGGCCAAAAGAATGAAGTTAAAGGGGGGGTATTGATTAAAATAATGGATTTAAATAATGATTAAAGCAATGGGATCCCTGGAGATGCAGGAGAAGTATATTGTAAATAAATAAATGACTTAATGACAACCAGTCCCCTCAAATCGGTACCTAAGTCGGCACATAGGACTCTGCCTCACTGTTTTGTCTAACTATTATGATACCAGTAAAAATGCAGAGCTTACAAACCATAGCTCTGTGACATTGTTGAAATATAACAGATTGGTAAGATCCATGGTAAGGTGTTCAATACCAGAACCAAAAGACATGCATCTGGTATCTTTCAAGATAGGAAAGTTATCGTAGACCTAAATAGGCATGGTCTGTATGCAACAAGTATAACGATTTCAATTAGTGCTGCCAGGGTGGAGGAGAAGCTCATCATGGGAAACCATCAGAGAATAAAGGATGCCACCTGACCCACAGACAAAGCAGGTCGAAAAACTCAGAAGTGGCAAAATGCCGCGCATTGGCAAAAAGGATTGGAGTGAAATTGGTAATCAAAAGTCAAAAGTACCAGTGTGCGTTGAAGAAGGGGCACATTAGCTATTGAGCTTTAACATTATATAACGATAATCTAGCATAATAGGAGCATTGGCTATTGAGGCCTAGTACATTGAATGAAAGCATATACATGAGTTTTTTTGCCAATTTATGATAGTCGTAGTTTTTTATTTTCACTGATAAGTGCCCGGTCGCAACCTCCCAAATGACCCTCTGTGCGGGTCGGTGGGAACAAGTGCTGGTCATGGCCGCCTGCCCTTGCCCGCCGGACCGTGTATACTAATTCATGTCTATGTCCTACATAATAGCCCATTTTTTACCAGTGTTGTGGATAATTGTCCACTCGGTCGGCATGACATTAGTCTGCACATAGATTTTTTAGGTTGTGATTTATACCCAAACCTTAATCTAACCTTCATATTAACATCAAAACTTTGCCTTAACCCTAATCTTATCTGTCACTCTAGACTTAAACCGCTTCACGTTTGTCCTAAACTAATCCTAACCTTTGTTATTTAGACAACGTTGCCTTAATTACCCTTGCTACTACTACAATACTTAACACTTCTAATTAAACATTATTCGCTGATACATCATTTGAAATAACCAATGAAAATAATCTTCTGAGAAATGCATTGGATTTTTTCAAGGTGGATCTGATCGCAGTTTTAAAAACCTTACTCTTACCATACTGTAAATCCCTACCTACCACTCACTTAATCCTAACCTAACCTAACCTTTGAACCCACCCCTTTTCCGTAATCCTCACATCCATATCAGTCCAAAACCTTGCCCTTACTCTAATCCTTACCGTACCCTAAACATCAGCCTCACCCTGAAACTTTAATATATTTACAATTGAGGACCATGTGAAAAGGACAAAGGGGAAGACAAATATCTACAAATGAAGAATTCACTAAGGCTGCTACAAATTTTCAACACACAAAAATTGGACACATTCCCCAAATATATTAGTGTTCTCTGCGCCTTGTCTATCGTGAATGAAGAGGGGATATGTAAAACCCCCAAACCACCCTCACAAATCTCTCCTTCACCATTGCAGGCGAGACATAAGAGAACCAATTTTGCCGAAACGGGGAAAGCAACTACTGCCTCAACCTGGTTGTGAATCTGATGCAACACTGCAATTGAAGCGGAGCAAGAATGACCTTCCAAACCCAACAGTGGGAAGCGAGAAGGGGCCTAAGAGAAGGCACCTAGCGCTGACCCTCTTCGCCCCCTAAGCAATGCTTTCCCAAAGGAGAAGATGAAGAAAATACATGCAACCAGGGAGGTGGTTGGTGGGAAGCAGTTTTTCTTCCCCTTGGGTATGCACAAGCTGAGACACGTGCAGCCTAATCCAAACAGGCCACCTGAGGGCCGCCAACTGACGGTGCCAGAACATGGGAGCCATACAAGTTGGATATCCAGATATAGTGGCAACAGATGGATATCCATATGAGTGGCATAATTATCAGATAAGTGGCACTATGACAATCCATTGGCTTAACAATAAAACCAGTTAGTAAACCTAACTTTCCCTTATTGTTCTTCGCATTTCTATCGTGAATGAAGAGGGATAGGTAAAACCCCCAAACCAACCCACAAATCTCTCCTTGCACACCAAGTGCAGGCGATATATAGAACCCATTTGCCGAAACGGGTAAGCAGCACTTGCTCTCACCCTGGTTGGGACTCTGATGCAACAATGGGCATTTGAAGCGGAGCAGAATGCCTTCCAAACCCAACCAGTGAAGCGAGAGGGCCTAAGAGAAGCACCTAGCCTGACCTCTTGGCTCGCCCAAATTGGCCCAAAGAATGAAAGTTAAGGGGTATTATATTACAAATAATATTAAAATAATGATTAAACAATGGATCCCTGAGATGCAGGGAGAAGTATATTGTAAATAAATAAATGACTTCAATGACAACAGTCCCCTCAAATCGGTAACAATAAAGTCGGCACATAGGACTTCCTGCTCACTGTTTGTCTAACTATTATGATACCAGTAAAAACTGCAGATTCACACACCATAGCTCTGTGACATTTGAATAGAAAAGATTGGTAAACATGGTAGGTGTACAATACCAATCCATAATACATGCACTGTGTATCTTTCAAGCTAGGAGTTAATGTATGACCTACACTAGGGCATGTTCTTGTATGAACAGTAATAGACGATTCAAAGTTTTAGTGCTTGCCAGGGTGGGGAGAAGCTCATCATGTGAAACCATACAAGAGAAGTCAAGTATGCAAACTCATGAACCACAGACAAAGCAGGTCGAAAAACTCAGAAGTGCAAAATGCCCGCGCTTTGGCAAACAGATTGGAGTGGCAATTGGTAATCAAAGGTCAAAGGTACCATTGTGCGTTGCAGAGGGGCACTTAGCCTATTGAGGCTTTAAAACATTATATAAAAATAATCCATCATAATAGGAGCATTGCTTTGATTCCTAGTACAACTTGAATGAAAGCATATACATGTGCTACAGGACGGAATCAATAGGGGCAAAAACTTGTCCCGAATCGAATCGGATAGGACTAAATGCAATGCCATTCAAAAAAACATTCAACTCCAGATGCATGGTCCTGTATGAACAAGTAGAACGATTCAATTAGTGCCTGCCAGGGTTGGGAGAAGCTCATCATGGTGAATCCATCATAGATATCAATATGCAACCATGACACCGACAACGGTCGAAAAACTCATAAGTGGCAAAATGCCGCGCATTGGCAAAGTTGATTGGCAGAGTTTTAAATCAAAAGTCAAAGGTACCAGTGTGCGTTGAAGAAGGTCAACTTAGCTATTGAGCTTTACTAACATTATATAAATAATAAATCCTGCATAATAGGAGCATTGGCTAGTGATGCCTAGTACACTTTAATGAAAGCGTATACAGGTCTACACAGACAGGAATATAATAGACCAAACTTGTCCCGAATCGAAGCATGATAGGAACTAAATGCTCCCGTTTGAAAATAAAACTTCACCTAGAGGCCGATTCCCATTTGAAGTTGGAAAAAAGGCTCTTAGCTGACACTCAGTACCAACATCCGATGAGTCCACTGAATTAGGAGGTGCTAGGAAATAGGTCTGAATTGACAATTAGAAAAAGCAAAATAGTGCAATATCAGCAAAGCATGAAATCAAGCACAAGTTTTCTTTTCCAATTATCAAAAGAATAGGCTGGTTGTTTAAAAAGTACAGCCTTCACTGACACCTGTGTTGTCTGCTTATCATGGTTGAAAGAGGACAAGGACACACTAACCAAGGAACCCCTGCATCCGTGTCACGAAAACAGACCCATGCAAATACACCAAGCAACTTCAATAATTCTGACCATTCTGGGTCATAACCTATAAGGCCCTCTATGACCTGACCCCACCTGAAGAGTAACTGTGGGTACTATCTGAAGGAACCATAACTCCAAGTGGCATGAAAATGTGGGTGAAGTACATGGAAACACTGCGCATTTGCTTAGGCCTACAGTTACCAAGACACACACCCACTACCAAATGATGACCCTACACAGACTCACTTCCACAGCTATCCCTCTAAGATACTTGCAGATGACCCAAAAAAAGTGGATCTTGGAAGTGATTTATATGGGATCAGCAGTTATAGGGGGAATCATGGCTTCTATCATGGTTTGTATATTCTCTGGTTTATCATGGAAACGCATCGGCTGGTTAGTAATTCAAATTGATATCAGCTGTTCTCAACACAGTCACCAGATAATGAGAGCCAATAAACCACCTGTTTAGCAGTTAGTTTAGTCGCTGTGTGCATTGGTTATGATCTTGACTTATGTTGGTTGGGGACTATGTTAGGAGCTACATGGAAGTGAAAAACCTGCAGATGCAAGCGTCCTATTGGAAAATAAGAGTGTTTAAGTACCTTGCTAGTGGGTGTAGCATATTGAATAGTAATAAACTCTATAGGAAGGGTTACCGATGTAGAGACAAAAGCAGGAGGCTATTTATGATATGTAGGGAGGGGCCTCTGGATGATTGACTCATCAGAAATCACGACCACCCTGTGTTGACTGTAAGATATGCCCTTAGAGACCATGCTTCAATGGGAATAGCTCCATCCATATTACACAAGTGATTCCTGTTGCCTCATCTGGCTGTATGAGTGAGAATATCCAACTTCGGACAAAGGGCATGACCCGGTGGAGCTGTACAAGACCCAAGGCAGTGTTGTATAGACACTCCATCTATGAGATAACAAGATGTAGGGCGTAGTTGGAGCCTAGCTGTAGGTCATAAATATCAGGATGGACAGAAGATCAACTTGGATAAAAAGATTGTAGATGGAGCCGTATCCCAGATACCACATAAGGAAATCAACCAAATTCCGGGAAAAGATGGTGACGGCCTAAAGATGGCATAAAGCTGAGCTCTACTATAGCTGGCAATAAAGGAACATAGTTAATTCACTATGACCACGTTAGGAAATAGGCATAACCTAATTTAATGACTAATATCTATACATGAGGGGAAAATCTGACTTGGCCAGTACAGTGAGAAAGAATAAGATGAGGTTTTATGGGTGAGGCCTACCGTACACAAATATGTGAAGGTATATCTGAAATCAATTGTGTACGAAAGTAAAAAAAAACATAGCGGAGCCAACCATAGGTAGAGAAGAGTGGTATCACGCTCTCACATAAATGTACAAAGCGATGGTGTAGGTCTGCCTGGCCGTAGACCCTATATTATAAAAAAATAAAAGGGAGAGGACGATCTTAACATGGAAAACAGGAGATGGCATATGGAGAGCCATCCAACAAGGCAGAACAATGACCAGAGAGTAGCCACACTTCATAAGAACAAACAAGGTACAAAGTGTAGGTGAGATATACCATACCATATAGTCACCATCCACCTAATAGGCCAAGAGCACCACTTTCAAGATTAAAGGTTTAAACAGATGGTGTAGGGTGGGACCAATCTCATAGGCAGGCAGTAAGTGGGCATTGGCATTTGCCCAAACTCACAAAGAATGAACCAGTGCTGGTATAGGCATGACTTTTACAGAAACATGTATAATAGACTAACATGAGAAGGGAAGATCCAAAATCAGATGAGGGTTGATGGTGCGGAGAGCCTTACCAAATACCAACCCTTGAATTCCATTTGTCAACACTAGTCTGATACTGACATAGCACATATTCCACAAAATATTTAATGTAAGAGGGGTCGCAATGGTGGAGCTGTACCACAAAAAGATGCAATGGCATCATGTGAGCTGACAATATGGAGAAGTGATTGGTGTAGTTAGGCTTTTTTTCATATGACAATAATGTAAGGTGTTGGTCAATCGGCCCATAAAACAGAAGGGTTGGTGTAGGCGGGGGTGTACCCTACAACAAGGCGTTGATCGCATAAATGGGCCCATACCATAAAAGTGATGGTATAAGCAGGGCAAAACTATAACGAAAGCTATGGTATCGTGGTGATGCCGGACCAAGTAAAAAAGGTTAGGCTGGGCCCATACTTGAGTATAACGCAACTGGGGAGGGTGAAGGGGAACCACACCCGTATTGATAGTGGGGGAGGAAAAATTAGTTTCAGCAAAGCTTAAACCACAACACAGGGTACAGCTAGAAGTGATGATTATTCATGCCATGTCCTAAAACAATTCAAAGGTGAGGGGGGGATGGTGAGGTAGAGCGGTACCATCAAACAGAAATGATGAAGCAGTTCAATAGATAACCATAATATAACCACAAGGATGATGGCAAAGGAGAGCCATACCATTTGTCATTCCTTCACAAAACGCTGGTGTTCATACCCCACCATAGACCAAAGAGGTGAGGTGTAGGCTAGACCCACCATGTACAATATACGGCTTTACCTATAACGTAGTGATGCTTAGGTGAGACATACCCGGTATCAAAAAAATGGTGGCCCTAGCTGGCAGAGCCGTACCATGACATAAGATGGTGTAGGTGGGGACCATACCATATCCAACAAAGTGATAACGTAGGCAGGGAATACCTTATAACAACAGTGATAGCGCTAAGTACTACATGTAACAACAAAACAACAAAAAAATCGGTATGGACTTAAGGCAGTATAAAACAAAAGTGACACCATAGGTGGACTGTAAAAAAAGGAGATGGCCACAGTATAGCTGCACAATATAATAGAACTTATAATTTTGAAGCACTCAGTCCGTTGTAACAACTGGAATTGGCCATCAAACAATTAGCAAATAGAGGATCGATGTGACCCAACATTGGCAGACACTAACCAAACTGCACAACTGGCAGACAACTGAATTTGGGGGCCTGAACAGGTCATATAAAACCATGGCAAATTAAGAAATGCACAATCAGCAATGTGCAGAAAGAGACAGTCATTAAAAAACAGCTTATAACCATAACTGTGCCATATCGTCTATACTGAAATAACGCCAGGCATCACCATGCTCTGTATACAATGAACATTGGTATGCATGAGCTTATGGGCAATGCTGAATACCAAAACTGCATCGTTGTTGTCAAGTGCTTTCTGTATTGGTTCGCTTTGCTCTGTAAGTCTATCGTGTTTTTTGTTTTTGTTTTTTTTTTTGTTTTTTTGTTTGTTTTTTTTGTTTTGTTTTTTTTTTGCTTGTTGTTTTGTTTTTTTTTGTTTGTATCCACAACCCATAAAGCAAGCGGTGGCCTAAAAATGGCCTCAGCATAGCCTTATCATATACAATCCAGTGTTTGCTGAATCGGTCTAGAGTACAGAATGACATGTAGACGGTATCAGCAAAGCAACACCATACTAACATGATAGGGAACCGTGAATGAGTGTTGGTGTCTACAGCATGGTAAATAAATAGTGCCATTAAATGTTTTATTGTAAGCTATTGTACACATAGTGGTAAAAATAATGCAATATGCATTAGCGATTAGACCTGGTCCATATCCATCACAACAAATACAAGGGGGAAAGGGTAATTAAAATGATGGGGCTAGGCCCAATGCAGCATACGGATGTGAAATGAGGGTGTAATGATGCTAGCAAAGCTTGGTCCCATAACCTATAAACAAATAGCAAGGGAAAAGAATCAGTTTATGCAAATAGGTAAAGATAGTGTACTACGTAGGCGGACCGCCCCAAAAACATTAAGAGAAGAAAAATAACAAGGAAAATTGTGTGGCTACCACACTCGAGAGTGTAAAGAAAAAGACGTAGTGATTGTAATATAGGCCAACGCACTATACTATACAACACATAAACGACGGAAAGGTAAAAGAGAGTAGGCCTAGTTTGCACTCATGCATTGAAATGGCGTACTGATGGTAGAAGGGGAAATAGTGTGCTGATGGTGTAGGGGAACTAGCATAACATTCTATACTCAGATAGTGTAATACCTGGCGATTCGTTTAGCCTGACCTGCACCATACCTACAGAAGGCCAAATAGGCATAGGCCTACTTACTCATGTTAAATTATGGTGTATTGACGATGTTATCGGAGCTGTGCCGTAGCCTGCAACTGTGGAGTGTGAATGAATGTAGGCGTATATGTAATCATAATTTAAAATATGGCACATAGATGGTGTTAGCGGAGCTTCATAACCATATAACACATAACTTGGGAAAGGTGAAATGATCGTAGGCATAGCCGTACTCATATCATAACCCATACTAGCGAAGGGTGAAATTAAAGGAGAAGTCGTAGTTGTAACTTAAATGTATACTAGCGACGGGTGAATTAGCGTAGCATAGTCCATCTCAATAGCATGCTAGAGTAATAATATGGTATTGATGGTGTTAGCGGGGCTGTACCATTAACCATACAAACAGAGGTTGAGGGATGACTCAAATGAGCATAGCGTAACTGTCCTTGTATATTGCAAATATGGTGTGGATTCTGGTGTTCGGCAGAGCTGTACCATACCATAACTATGGAAGGTAACCAAAATTAAGTACTATTAAAATGTGCCATTTCGTGATCCACAAACCCTCGTCCTCACCTCCCGACTTACTAAAGTGAATTTTTATATCAGCTGCATCGTTAGTCTTAGTATTCCATGTGTACCAATCTTACGTGCAAAGTTGGTCGTATCGTAAGAATTCAGAAATTGCAGCCAGTTGGCCTATGGACGTGGAAAAAAAGAATTGCTCATAACACAAAACGCAAGATCGCAATCAACTAAAATTTTGTGAATAGCTTTTCTCAAGGATATCTAGTGAACCATGAATAAAACAGAGGGTTGTAAACACAAAATGGGAAACACAAAATGCCTTTAACTTTTCTATACAAATCACGATAAATAATCCCATAACCCTGGATATCATCCGATTACCTGAATTAGGGGCATCATCAGATCCCACCAGTCATAACCAGACACCATGCAATACTCTAGTAAGTTGACTACCTGGACTATGGTATGTCTCTTGCGGCCCCTGTGTGAAGACAAAGGGTAAGCAAAATACCCTTTGTCCATTTGCAGTAAACCCTATGTGTCTTTCTGCCCTGAACAGGTATAAAAGAAATCTCTCATTGGTACTTATACTATAGGACGCTTTAAACAATTCAAGGTCACATAAACAATAGGTTGTTTTTCCTGCCCAGTGATGAGTAGAGCTTGTTGTGCAATGTGCCATTTTATAAGGTTAATACTGCCGCATTTACCTTTTTTGAAAATGGAACCAGCAATGCACGCGTGCTCTGGTTTTGATGCTCCTCATCCCCAAGCTCCGCAGGAGTTAGTGCACTGGAAGGCATCAATTCAGTGGCAGTACATTGATTTGTCCCATTTTTCGAGCAACTGTAAATGCGCAGTTATTACCTAATTCATAACCACAGAACAAAGAATTTCCCTTATAGGGATAAACCTAAACAGTTCTAATAATCTTGTTTGCTGTAGACTTTTACGGCCAAAATTAGAAGATTGCTCTGTTTGTCAATCTTAAAATGAGTTCCACATTGACCCGGCCAATGATGAATTTACAACTCTGGCTAGCCATGATTGATTACACCAAAAAGTGTGCATGTACCTGAATTTAGCAGATTTTGGTAACTCCCATATTGATGAATATACGGTACAGAAATCAGCGTATAATATCACATCATTGGTGTTTTACAACAAAATAGTCAATGCTGTTGGCATTAGCAATACATTGCTGGCAATATAAACCTAATTGCACATAATTTATAATAATATGAATAAGATCGTAACCACAACAAGTGACTCAGTGCATATGATTTATGTAAAACACTGGTAAAGAGAATAATCGTCTGCCATTGTTGTCATGTGGCAGCCCTTTCACTGGTATACCTGTACTTGTGCAATAGTGTATGCTCGTATCATTAGACCATACCATATAAGCCTCCTCCCATTTTGGTAATGTTCACAATCTTTTGTTATCAAACAAAACTAACTAGAATTTCCCAGTTCTCGGCTTTCGCGCTCGCTATATTCAAAGAATATAAGCTGTGGGCCGCCCCATGACCTTTGACCCTGGCACATGACCTTTGACCTCATCAACATATGAGGGATCACATGGTGCACATAAGACACAAGTTTGGTTCCAATTGAACTTCAAGTTTTCAATTTAGGTCAATTTTACATTTTTAGCCCATTTTTCAACTTGACCTCACATGATCTTTGACCTTTCAACATGACCTTTGGCCTCATCAACATATGAGGGATCCCATTGTGCCCATTGTGCACCTATGACAGAAGTTTGGTTCCAATTGAAGTTCAACTTTTCAATTGAGGTCAATTTAAAAAAAAAAGAACTTAACAGTTTTGTGACACACACATCCACACATACACACACACATACATCCACACATACACACGCGCAATGGATTGCTAAGTGGTCCTGCCAGCTATAGCTGGCAGCCCACAACAAAAGGCATTCTTAAATATATTTTGAGTTTATTCAGTCTGCAAAGCAAAGATAAAATAAGCAATGCAATGGTGACTCTTTTTAATGTCTGCTGCTTGTATTGATTGCCTATTTACAGGTAGTATTTGGCATTGCTGTGTAATATAAATGTCTGCCATTGGTAACATCAAACAAATTGGTATTGATTGCCTATTTACAGTGTTTTATTTTTGCATTGCTGTATGATAAAAATATGCTTTGGTAGAAAAAATATGCATATTCAGTCGAAAATTGGTAAAATAAGGGAATTGGCAGCCATTTTGGAAGAAGAACGCCATTTTGGAAAATGACCACAATTTCTGTTAAAGAATAGTTACCGAGCAGTAGCTCTGGGCTACAAATCATGTTTTGGTAGCCCAAAACAAACAAACAAAACACATTTAGTCCTTTAAAAGAGCTAAAATACCAGAAATGGCAGCCCTTTTGGAAAATGGCCGCCATTTTTGTTACACAAAAAATCTGCGATGCCCCTATAGCCAAAAATCCTTCTTAGAACATGCCCAAACTGTGTGCCAAATTTCATGCTTTTATCACCAAGTGCACAATTCATGCACATATCTACTCTACTATTGTTCAAATGACCGGGAGGAAGGATAATTGATATACCTGCATTTCTGTTCTACTTTTGAAATGAAAAAAGCCCAACCTTGTTCAGACCATGCTGCTGAAAGTCGGCAGTTCGCAAAATGTTTAAAATATTGGCATAGCGGACGGGCTGAACTGGGGGTGATTATCACTTTATTTGTGAAGTTTGCTGATGTCAATGAAAAGGCAAACAAATTGTAATAATTATACTGAAGATTGATGTTTTCCCCGATGTTTTTCTTAAACCACAACTTCTACAATTTGATCAGACTTGCCGACATTTACGTAAATTAGCCAGGTAATCTTGGGGTTTGAGGACTATATTTTTCAAAATGCTATCATCATGCGGACCGCTTCCGATACTGACGTTGATCACAAAATCCTAATAATTTTCTGGGAATTCCATTGTGCACAAGACAATGTTCATATAATCTATAATCTTTAATTTGGGAAGCTTATTTTTCTTCAAATATTTCCCCCCGATTTTTTTTTTAGGCTTAAAAATTTTCTGCGGCTGTGAAAATTTTTCTGGGAACGGCGGTCCTGTGGATATAAGGTATTAATGAAATATACACCTGACATCGCCGGGAGGACAATATTGGCGGGGGATTTCCCCAAGAATGTGTTATCGTGTTTACGAACTTTCACTTATGCGAAATAAGAAATTAAAACAGTAACTGTCAATTTTCGGGATTTATGCAACGCGAAAGTGGTAAATTCATCATTGAATTTTATCATTTGCTGAGTGTACTTGGAAAATGTCAATACTTGATGAAGTCGGGAGTGATTTTTTCGGGGATTTTTTGCGCGTCCACCTGGACGCGTTAGCTCAATCAAAATGTAATTTTATGCGTCTGAAATGGCAAAAAGAGCGTCCTGGACGCCAAAACGCAACTTAGTGCGACCCCTGCATCATGGTTTGTGAATGGGGTCAAAGATCACATGTGGTCATCAGAAGTCAATCTATGTACACCCATATGGGCCAATAGTAGTAGTAGTAGTAGAAGAACATAATTTCCTCCTGTAAAAGGAGCACCGAAGAGATCTTCGTAAAGATGAAAGTCACTTCCAACCCATCACCACACGTACGTGAAGACAGCATAAAACACGCCATCACCACTAAAGACAACACACCTTAGTCTAAACTACCACAAAAAAAGACTAACTAAAGCCATGCGAAATTCATGCAAAATGGTACAAGCAGCGGCAGAATTAAGGTGGATTCTCTGGAATGCATGTATCTGAGATGATCTTGGACCTATGTTGGTGGAGAGCGTAACACAGTCTTCTACTGAGTGCTTCAAGTTCATGAACAATATTATTGTTTTGAAGAGCAGAAGCTTGAGGACATTTAGTGCAGTCCAGAATAAGCTGAAGAAAGATGTTGTTGTCAGAGGAGATTTCTTCCCACATGTCTTCATTGAAGTTTTCTACAATGACGGATTCGTACTCATTGATGTACGAGGTACGTGAACTTGTGAGAGCATTCCAGAAGGAAATGCATCTGGTTTTCGGGATGTTCTCTACACAGCGGGCAAGTTGGGTCGACAGCAAACTTGTTGAATCTAGCCTTATTTGCCTGCAGGATGTAAGTGCCAGTTGCCAGCCTACATTTTATAGATGCCCAGTGATCATCAATATGGTTATGATCCACAGAGCTCCACAGATGGTGTGCCTGGAAAAACTTGCCAGTTTCCCAATTGATTTAGCATATTGAAGATTTTGAGATGGCTTGATTATACAGCTTTGTTGATTCTTCAGATCGAGTATGAGGTGAATTGAGCAATAGGTAAAAAAGTCTAAAATCAGAGTGGTAATTTGGAAGCCATCTAAAAAACCAATGATCTAAGACTAGGCTTGTTTGTACTCGATTGAAAGCATGTTTCAAGCTGATTCTGAATATATTCATGAAAATGCATAATTACAAAATATTTGGAAAAAATTTATTAGGGAATGACTATAGTTGTCCAAAAGGTATGAGGGTTAAAGGCACTATCAGTGATTTGATAAATCAGAAGAACGAAAAAATCACCAAAAATCAGATTTTTGCATGTCTGGAACTAGTATTGGTATTCTAACATACCCTGCAAGTGATACAACCAAACGCAGCGTAATAAAGACAGAATCGGTTATTGTAGTCATAATTGTCCGTACGGACACTTTCTACAACACGTAATCGAATGGAGGTTCATTTCTTTGAATATTGCCGTTTTCTTTCTTCTCTCTCAATTTTTAAATTTGGAAACAATTACTTATGGGAATTGTAGAGATTTATCCTTCACTTTTAAGCTATTCCAGCAAAATGTCAAATATTTGGACCCTTTCGGGTGAATCACTGATAGTGTCTTTAACAGAAATATCCTTACTTCAGCTAATTTACATGTGAAATTTTGTAGCTTACAAACTCCTGGAAAGTTATAATGAGAACAAATTGTTGTGTGAGTGTAAATAAGGTCTTAAGTGCAATAGCTGCCATGTGATACATCTATATGCTGCCATGTATTACAACGACTCAATTTATCTTTTTTTGAGTCAAACGCTCTTGACCAAAGACTTGGCATAATAGTATACTTGATGGGGATTTCTGACAAATGGGAGCAATTGCACTTAGGACCTTACACTCACATGACGAAAAATTACCCACTTCGAAAAGTAGACGCATCCCTGCGCACAAATCTGAAATATAAATTTTGGATTTTACAGCAAGGCACTGTACACAAACTCTGATCAAAATCTATCCTAATCCTTACCTGGGGTCCGTTCACCAAACTCATGCGTAACCCTACGTCAGGGTTATAGCTAGGCTACTCTGAGTGCCGGTTGTAAATCTTAAAATATACTACACTTATGGTACTTATGGACAAACTATGAGTTTATTTGCCAATTTATGTCGTAATTTTTTATTTCACTGAAGTAAAGTGCCGGTCGGCAACCTCCCAAATGACCTTCTGTGCCGGTTGGTGGGAACAAGTGCTGGTCATGGCCGACTGCCGCCGACCGTGTATACTAATTCATGTCTATGTCCTACATAATAGACCATTTTTTACCAGTGTTGTGGATAAATTGGTCCACTCGGGCATGACATAGTATGCACATAGATTTTTAGGTTGTAGATTTATACCCTAAACCTTAATCTAACCTTCATAATAACTCAAAACCTTGCCTTTACCTAATCACTATCTGTACTATAAACTTTAATCTTAATCTAACCTTCATATTAACTCAAAACTTTGCCTTACCCTAATCTTTATCTGTACTCTAGACCTTAAACCTCTTACTTTTGTCCTAAACTTAATCCTAACCTTTTTATTTACTGAAAACGTTGCCTTTACCCTTGCTACTACTACAATTACTTAAACAATACATTTGAAAATATACAAAATGAAAAATAATCTTTAACTTGAGAAATGCATTTTGGGATTTTTTCAAGGTGGATACTGATAGCATTTTTAAAACCTTACTCTTACCTACATGTAAATCCCTACCTACACACTACACCTTAATCCTAACCTAACCTAACTTGAACCCTACCCTTTCCTTAATCCTAACATCCATATCAAGTCAAAACCTTGCCCCTTACTCTAATCCTTACCTGTACCCTAAACATCAAGCCTCACCCTGAAACTTTAAATATGATTTACAATTGAGGACATAGTGGGAAAAGGACAAAGGAGGAAGACAAATAATATACAAAATGAGAATTCACCAAGGATGCTACAAGTTTCACACACAAAAATTGGACAACATTCTCCAAAAAAGCTCACAAATTGTGAACATTATAATCGTGGTATTGGGATTGATTAACCAAAAATGTAAGTTAATATTAAAGGGGCATTTCGTGATCCACAACCTCGTCCTCCCGACTTACTAAAGTTGAGATTTTTATATCAGTTGAATCGTTAGTCTTAGTATTCCATGTGTACCTAATCTTACGTGCAAATTTGGTCGTATCTGTAAGAAATTCAGAAATTGCAGCACAGTGGCCTATGGAACTGTGGAAAAAAAGGAATTGCTCATAACACAAAACCGCAAGATCGCAATCAACTAAAATTTTGTGAATAAGCTTTTCTCAAGGATATCTAGTGAACCATGAATAAAACAGAAGGTGTTGGAAACACAAAATGCACCTTTAACTTTCTATACAAATCACGATAATGATAAATCCCATTACCTGGATACATCCGATTACCTGGAATTATGGTCAGCATCAGATCCCACCAGTCATAACCAGACACCATGCAATACTCTAGTAAGTTGACTACCTGGACTATGGTATGTGCTCTTGCTGCCCCTGTGTGAAGACAAAGGGTAAGCAAAAAGTACACTTTCGTCATTTGCAGGAAAAACCTATGTGTCTTTGGCCCTTGAACATGTATAAAAGAAATCTCATTGGTAACTTATACTATAGGACTGCTTTAAACAAGTTCAAGGGCCAGAAACAAATAGGTTGTTTTTCCTGCCCAGTGATGAAGTAGAGCTTGTTGTGCAATGTGCCATTTATAGGTTAATAACTGCGCATTTACCTTTTGTGGAAAAAATGGGACAAATCAATGCACGCGTGCTCTGGTTTTGATGCGCCTAATCCACAAGCTCCGCAGGAGTGAGTGCACTGGACAAGCATCAAGATTCAGTGCAAGTACATTGATTTGTCCCATTTTTCGAGCAAATGTAAATGCGCAGTTATTAACCTAATTCATACACGACAGAAAGCAAAGAATTTACCTTTATTAGGGATAAACACTAAACAGTTCAAAAAATATAATTTATCATGGAGATTAAAACAAATTACCCACTAAGAATAATCAGTCCTACGCGACGCGCACACGTTTCAAAAGCACCTTACACGGTATGCAGTGGACAATCCACTCACACTACATTTGCATATTTTGTTAATGGCTTCACTGATTTGCTGCAGCATATGCGTAAATACGTAGAGTGTATGAATGTGCTTCAGTGTGTTCATAACATTCCTTGCCTTGCTCAAATGCTTGGACTATAATGTGGGCTGTTTTTACACCATTTATTACCATGGTAGTGCACAGCTGTTTGAGTGAGTGAGTATTAAAGTTTAACGACAACTCAACACAATTGTGTCATATCGTGTCATTAAGATTAAAACATCAAAACCTTTATAAAACATACACCACAGTAAATTCTAGTCACAACAATCAATTTGAATTACAACAATTGTAAATTGATACACATCATACACTGATGAACCAGATCATCACCCATCCATGTATAAAATAAGATAACCCAATTGAATACAATACACATAGAGAAACATAGCTTCATAAGATACACTGATCAATTCCAAATTATAACAAGGCAAACTCGTATTTACGCGATGCGTAAAATATGTCCCCGACGAATGTCGCGATCACTAACATGCGATAAATGCAACTACAACAATATCACATTTTTTTCAAACTGCAAAAAGATGTGCCCCATGATAGGCTTTCATGCAGCGCAGGAATTTTGAGTATCCGATGTACCGTTTCAAAAATATAGCAATTACGCTGATTTTTGCATATTAATTAGCTCATTTGCATACTCAATATGCCCGAAATAAGCCCAAAATCTAATCAGGTTCAGAACTCTTCAGCCCGCTTCCTTCCAGCAAGTTACATCATTATACGCCTTACGGAACTCCAGAAAACTTGTACACAGGCCTTGCAGGAAAATTTTCCTAAATTATGCAAATTAGATACTTTTAGCATAATTTTACATATTAATAATTAGCATATTTTACGCCCAAAATCTAATCAGGTCGAGAACTCATCAACCCGCTTCTTTCCACCAAGTTACATCATTGTTGCCCTTACGGAACTCCAGATAAATTGTATACAACATGGGTTAACATTTTATCAAGGACGAACGGACGGACGGACGAACGAACGGACGGACGAACGCTGCTCATTTTATAGTCCCCGTTCTGAACTCGTTCGTCGGGGACAATTATGGAATACAC
>JAMKCH010045835.1:0-12620 GCA_023653785.1 Ophioderma brevispina | reverse complement strand
AATTTATTGCTAATAGCACCATTCAAATCCTCCCATTTCTTCAAAATATTCATTGAGGTTATTGAAAATGGCAAGGGAAAGTGCACCGTGAAAGTTCAACACACTTAGTTTCCCTGCGGATGCTCTGCCTGGACTGTATTTAAGCCTCATAGAAATCCTTTAAATCCAATAGCAACAGGTTCTTCCCAATTAAGGGAATGGCAATTTGACAGACAAGCATTTCACAAGATGAATTATGATTCATGCTGCAAATTACTTCAAACTGATATGTCAGACCAAAGAAGTATTCCTATTGGACTTGAAGTTTGTTTTGCCACTGATGTTCTTCCACAAGTTCTCTCAAACTTCAATGTACATGAAAACTAGTTTTGTGATGTACAAAATTCTTTCTGTCAGGAAAACATTCCTTCATTCAAATACACACACACACACACAAACATACACATACACACACACAGGCCATTCCTAAATGTTCACGATCAAAGGTCCACACTTTAAATTTCAGGAATTTAAAAGTAAATTCTTTAGGATTGTAGTTAGTGACAAATCAAAATAGATTTAAAAATAAATCCTATTTCCTTAGATTCAATTAATTCAATTATATTATTTTAAATCCTAAGATTGATTGAATCCCTGAAATTTAGAGTGATGGTGCAATTGCTTATAGCCAATCCCAGAACCCCAGATTTTAACCGGAAGTGGGTAAAATTTTTGTGTCCTACTATTTTTTTCATTTACCCTGTGCAATCTTAGGGCTAAAAGGTGGCCCTACTAAGATTAAAGGGGGATGGCCCGATTTCAGAATATGAGTTTTCATCTTGATAGATTGGCCTTCACTGTAAAACCCCATCTGTAAAGTTTCGCCCCGATATTTCAATCCGTTTTGATGCAAGAGCTAAAAACGTGATTTTGTAAGCTCCATAGAGTACTGTGTAAAATTAATATTGGCCGACCAAAATAGGGCACATTTTCGCTCATAACTTTCGAACCAAACATCATTTGGCTCTAAGATTTCACAGGGAAAATCAACCACTTCCGGTAAAATCTGGGGCTTCTGGGGACGAGGCTATTAGCAATCGGGCCATGGACCTTTAATGAATTAGAGTATGAAATATACACACAAAAAACACTAAGATACTTATTGAAGATTATGTGCGCACAAGAACATTGATCATAGTAAATATAAAAGTAATACTAGAATATGAAAAGTGATAGCAAGGTAGCATTACTTTATCATTATGCCTCGTGGAAAAACTCTACTCATGACTGTTATGCAAATTGAATATGTCAATAACATGTAAAGTGACACTCAATAAGGGAAATTGATGAATTTATACACTTATCAATTTACAGGTACAATTGAACCGTTTAACCTATCGTATATCCTCTGAGTGAAGGACATGGTATCATCTTCATGGTTCGTTTACCAAAGTCCCAAATGTAATATGGCAGAGAATGATCTCTTTAAGATGCATCAATTATATAGGCCTAGATTAAATCCATAATTTAGCACCTATGAATCCCCCTGCCAGGAATTGACCGATGACCTCCAAATTTCCACATCAAAATGTACTGCCCGAACAGTAGAGCTCTACTACTTTTTTCCTTTATTGTATCAAATCAATTCTGGAGAAAGACCCTACTGAAATATATCCACAATGAATTTCTCACAGAAAAGAAATCCTCTTTCTCTCTGCTAATATCCAGTAAGTACGCATCTCACCTATAGGGTGGCCCCTCCCCAGGAGAAAATAGTAGGAAAAACGAGGAGCAGAAGAGTCGACATTAGCAGAGACTCACCTTTATGACCCCTCAATATCACAAGGCAGTTCTTGAACCCAAGTCTCACTGGTTTGCATGATCACGGCTTTAAGTGACCCAATGATCTTTGACCGATATTGTAGTGACCTCCGACATGACCACTAGATGCATGAGATCATGTAATTAACTTTGATGCTCACTTACAAATTGGACCAGATTCCTTTTAAATGGAACACAGTAAGAGAAACTCTAACTAAATGGGCACACACATCCCATGCATGCATAAATAGTGTTACAGGTCTTTTTCTGAACCCAGTTCAGGCAAACAAAAATGTTTCATGATGCCTCATAACTATACTCAACTTATAAATAAAAGTTACAATCCCAAGAGTAGCACATTAACCCATAGGCCCCATAGCCTAACCTGAGAAGTACTCCTATATGAACGTATGCACTGTAGACAGAGATACCGCAACATTGATGTGTAAGAATCACTGTAGAATTGAAAGCATTATGCTATAAGAAAGTAAATACTGTTTCAGTCTCAGATGGAATTTTTTCAGTTACAACTCACACAATATGACAGTAATGACTCATGCAATTAAACCTGGGTTTTCAAATTACTGAGATTACATCCAAAGCCCCCATCATAACCTTGAACTGACCCAAGCTACAGCCTCTATACTATTCCCTTTCCCCAACAACAACCTTCCTAGGAAAAAACATGATGACTTTCCTATTTCCTATTCAATTAATTTTCTCCTGTAGCGTGCTTAAGACGCCAACATGCACCTATATGCATGACAATTGCTGCAATAGCCTCTGCTTGTATGACGGTAACTAATATGCTTTAGGAATCCTGTATTTTCAAAACACAAATATATTTGGCAAATAGAAATTGGAAGTATCTACTTCTACAATCAGGAATTGGATTTTTGATTTTCCTGCAACAATTTAATAACGTCTGCATTGTTTGTCATCAGTAATCACTCTTTTGTTCTGTGTAATAACAAAATGTGGGTGCGATAAAAATAGCGGTGTCCCATGCCCTGGGCCCAAAAAAAAACAAATTTGTAAATAAAAAAAAAAACCAAAAATCATGGGTCTTTACTCATTATCTTTGCAAGTTCTACATTTTTCCCATTTTTTTCTCTCAAAATGACCATGGTTATTTTGAGAACATACACTTTTGTAGAAACCTTCTGAAATCTACTAGCCTGTTTACTATGACCGCTCATACACATACGGAGATACATGTTTATTGAAGTGTATTGAACACAATGTGGAATTAAGAAGCTCCTTCCAGGGAAATGTTGCCATTCCAATACGAAATACATAAGAAATGGTAGGAAAACAGCCCAGCTTCTGGGAAATTATCTTGCTGCCCAAGAAATAAAAAATATTTCTAGACCTGGAATTAGTTCAAGTATGCATATAGAGGCCTATTTTTAAGTTGAGCCTACAGTGTGGTGTTTTACCAAATAGAGGTAGTTGAAGAAGGGTGTGTGTAAGAATAATAACTGAAGAGTTACAAGGCAGTCGAGCGTGGTCTTTGTTTACTGCTTTATCATTTATAGTATGTGACTTATGACCAGTCGTCGAAAACCAACCACCATCCTAGATAACTGTTCACTGCCGGGATCATGCAAGGCATAATCAATTCTAATAACCAACTTGGTTTCTGGAATTTTGAACATATAACACGGACTCATATTCATCCATGTCAAATCCCACAAAGTGTAACCAATTTGAATTGTACAAAATTATCCTGATTTGTTCTCAATATGTACATGATTAGCTTCAAGCTTCTTAAGTGTTATAAGAGAGTGCAAACTATGCCCCTGGTTTATTTGAACATTGACCTCTCATACCACACCACCAAAACTCTGCTCTCACTCACTCACTGACTGACTGTTGCAAATATCTAAGTAACAGGGGTGAAACTGTCTTTATATTTTTTTTTTATTTTAGTTATAAGCTCATTTTTCATATGTTCATAGAGTCCCACACAAGGCCCCATGTCAATGGGGAAATAATGGAAAGTAAGGCAAACTCTTCAAATATCTTGCAAAATCGCCTAAAATTGCAGAATACAGATCTCACAATTTTGTGAAATCTTGAGCAATTTACAGTAATTTTCACGTATTCGCTAATTTTACGCTATCGCCTGCATTTTCCCCAGTGATATGGGGCCTCACACAATCCCACAGATGCTGTGAAGCTTGGCTAGTCAGAGACAAAATAGGGACAGATAGATCATCCTAATTACCGGAAGTGGACAAAATTTTTGTATCAGAAGAAAGCTACTATTTTTCTCATTTACCCTGTGAAATCTTAGGGCTAAAGGATGTTTGGTGTGGATGTTATGAGCGGAAATGTGCCCCTTTTTGGTCGACCAATATTAATTTTACACAGTACTCTATGGGGATTGCAAAATCACGTTTTTAGCTCTCATCATCAAAACGGGTTGAAATATCGGCGCGAAACTTTACAGATGAGATTTTTTGGGGCGAAGGCCAATCTATTAAGGTGAAAAACTTATAGACTTAAATCAGGCCATCCCCCTTAATAAATATTAGTAGTTATGTTTTAAATATATCCATTATAATGAGATCTTAAAGGTGCAACGAGAGATTTCACATAGTGTCCCTAAAAAATCGAAAGCACTGATTTTTGCCCCAATGTAAAGCTTTCCATTAAAAATATCCCCATCTGAAAGGATTAAGCTGAGAATGTTTCTTTGGTACAAAAATTGTTAAATTTCTAATTTCGTATAGGAGCAAATACAAAATTCAGCCTATGTTTTATATTGAAATGTAAGCAAATCAAAATCACCTTTTTTCTCTCTTTCAAGACATTTCTGTAGCCAAATACAAGGTAAGAAATCTACTGAGTATCTATTCTATATGAAATTATTATGATACAATGATTTGGGTACCTCAAAATCTCTCATTGCACCTTTAATTGGTTAAAATCATCTACATGAACACACACACACATCTTAGTATTATGATTAGTTAAACCTACACACCGGACAGAAAAGATGAGATTTGAATTAAACCAAAGGCTTGATTAATGCTATGTGGCAATCCTGGGTGCCAATCCTGCTGCATGATAAGACTTATCATTATTCTTCTTTGGGTATGTTTACTATAAGAGAGATGATATTCTAGAAATGACTCTTACTGGACTTTGGTAACACCAAGTCATGCTTTATGGAATAAAGTAAATCAAATGTAACCGAGTTCTGGAGACTAAACTAGACTCTTACATTCACCTTTCTGATGGTGATAAATCACCAAACAGGCAGCAGTGTTATGATTGAAAATTCTATCTTTTGCCATCAATCTCAACATGGGGCCCAAGTTCCTTATTTTTGTTCCACTGCTACATGTATTATCTATATTTTTTATAAGATTATTTTCACGTGGAATGGTACCACTTTTTCACCCACACAAACAGACCATTTTAAAAAACAAACCAATTTAAACATTGATTAATTTCATTTCCATATTATGAATCCTACTTTGCATGGGAGAGGTTCAAATCGGAGACAGATAGAAAACCACTTACAGGCCCCATCTAGCTTTTATACTTACTAAATGCAAGCCACAGAAATAATTTGGCTTTTATGTGAACTTATGAGCACAACTTAGTGATGTCAGAAATTATCTGCAAGCTAGAACTCTAAGTTTAACACTGTTAAACTAAGAGTCAGGGCCTCTCTGATGATAAAATGACCCTTGGATGCACATGAAGAGCTCATTTACAAAATCGCTTAAATTCACTTTTGGTTGAAATTCAGTTATTAACAGACTAAGGTCAAGAGCGTATAAACATATTTTTTACACTAATTTCACATTTCAGCCTTCTCCGTTCCCAAAGTTATAGAGGTTCGGGCATTTCCCAGAATTTCAGGAAAGTTCGATTTTGAAAATTTGCTAATTTTTCTTGCGAAAAAATTATAGATGAAACTTTTTTCATAAAAATTGTTTAATTCTTTTAAAAAAAAAACAAATTAAAACCCCAAAAGGAATTTGGAATGGCTAGCATTGAAAAGTACTTTTAAAACTGATTTTGCTAAAAAAAACACTAAAATTGGTCAGTCAACTTGAACAAGTAAGTGTAATAATTTTACCACCACCTGAGATTCCCTTTATGTGAATCTTGTTTTAGATCATGGTTTTATGGCAAAGTAGGTTTGCCCAAATTTGGTCTGCAAATTAGGTTTTCTAAAAGGGCCTATTACTTCACATTCACAACAGAAATAAAGAATAACATAGTAACACTCTGTAAAAAAAAGATTAAAACTAATGTGGTTTTTCAGTTTCTACATGTGGGATCTTTTATTTGACAACAAGTTATTAAATTGATAAAGTCAATGTGGTTATTTTGTAAAAGGGTGTTTTCTGCAGAGCTATGCAAAGTTTGAATTTGTGACAATTTGGATTTATACAACTTTGAAAGGGCATCTCTATTTACTTTTCTGCCACTTTTGGACATTTTTCTGGCACTCCACAAGTCCTGTTTTTTCCTATTCCCCTGCACAAAAATGGTTGTTACAGTCTGGATAATATCTTTTAGTCTGTCAGTTTTCAATTTACAACACTGGAGAAAAGTGAAGTCAATATATTTTTAATTTGACTAGGATATGCATTTTTATACTGTTTACATTTCTGATTCACTTTCAAAAATTATGGTGATAAGCTGGAAATGCACAGTAGCAGGTCACATTGTTGACGGTTGATAAACATGAAATTGATTAGTCCATTTGTTTATACTAAAAAACAATTCAATTTCAATGAGGACTTATTTGATTCACTCAAAATTAAGTTGCTAGTCACTTGTTGGTAGTTGTATATTACGACTGCACTTTTTTTTCACTTAAAGCACTATCAGTGAATTTCTTAATCAGAAAAAATAATAAATCATCAAATCAGGTAACGTAAACCGGGGGGGGGGGGGACTACAAGGTGCATTCTGGGGAAATCTTTATTTTATTTAAATTAGAGATTTTTAACCAATTTTGGCCCAAAATTGCTGATTTTTCCAACATTTGGTGATGTTGCCCTAAATTGCCTAAGTTTGCCACAAATCCCTCATTTTTTTTTCCTTTGGGGGGGGGGGACTGGTGGAAAGCAACAAGTTTGGGGAAATGCCTCCTCTCCATGCCGCCACCACTGGAAATAGAGGATAACTGCCTCCTAGTCCTCTAGTGTAACATGGGCCCATCCTATACCTTTTCCCATTATTTTCAAGCTCTGTACTCTGCTGGGGCAGTAACATCGCGGAACAATAACAACATTCATTCTTACCGTAAATCATGCAGTTTTACTTTTCTTTGCTTAAAAACCAGCTAAAAATGTGTGCAAATTTCTTTATAGTTTCCTGCATCTGTTTGGTATCAAGGTGATATGCTGTTTGGTATTAGCAGGAATACTGTTGGGTATCAAGGTTGGACATGTGTTTGGTATGCTGTTTTGGTACAAGGTTGGATTGCTTGTTGGGTATCAAGGTTGGACATGCTACATGTACTACAAATCTTTGGCCGGGGTCCATTAATAACGACACAATCACAATTTTGCGTATTTACTACAATATTGTGTATATAGCCCCGTTTACACTACGCCAAAAGTCGGGTGAATTTGATTGAGTCGTCATCGATTTCAACTTTTTCCTAAGTGTAACACCGCTCATTCGTAATCGATCTATTCCAAAAGTCGAAATCGTAAGTTGCTTTTTAGCAACTTACTTTTGAGTGAATGCCAATAAGTCGACATTGAATTCGAATTTTTGCAGTCTAAACGAAACACTATCAAACAATTTTCATGTCTACTGGTCGTAACACAAGTGACCTGCCTCTGCGCATTTCCAGCTTATCACCAAGCAATGCAAGTGTGTGCTTCTAAACGACTGAACATGAAGGTAGCGCGGTCATTTCAAGACAATTCGGACTCGGCGTTTGTTGTCTCGTTTCCTCCTCTACTTTTGCCATTGTTTTGATCATCTCACAGAAAAGCTAACAACGGCCGCCGAGAGCAACCAAAATTAGCGTTGGGGGCCGCGCCGCCATGTTGAAGATCGCGTGGAAATCTTCGTTGAACTGGAAGACTAATTATTTTCTGAAAAGCAACTTCGGAAAATGGCTTTCAGTATAAACTCGAATTAATTTATGCTAATATCCTCAGTCGTAATTCCAAACTAATATCGAATTCCATTCAAATTTTCTCTAGTGTAAACGTGCTAAATTACTTTACCTACCAGTTACCACAGAAAGGGCGCCCACCCCCGAAAGGTAATGGAAAAAATAAATCCCCTTTTTTCAATCGGCGTATGGTACCGTGTCACAAAGCAATCGGTGAAACGTAAAAATTTCATTTCAATCAAACAACATCTTTGTGTCACATATATTGGTGATAAACTATTGTAATAATTTTTTTTTTAAATGTTGTGGTTTCCAATGGTTATCCTTAGCCCCGGTTACACTGGGGGCCAAAAGTCAAAGTGAATTTGATTGAAGGTCATCATCGATGTCACTTTTCCTGAATTGTAAACACCCGCAGTCCGTATCGATATGACTTCCAACAGTCAAATTCATAAGTTGCTTTTTAGGCAACTTACTCTTTTGATATCCAAATACGTCGTCATGGAAATTGAATTTGTGGCAGTATAAACAAAACACGTATCGATTTCATGGCTACTGTCGGGTTCTTCCCAATTGACCCGCCCCGGCTCATTTCCATCTTATCATTAAGCTGACTCTGGAGATTTTTTGAAATAAATAAGTTCTTTTGTGTATTAATTAAAAATAGTCAACTAGAATAAAGATAGTCAATTAAAATACACAATTCCAAAGTTTGAGATGAATCAGATTTTGTTTTGTTTTAATGTTGTAATCTTTTGTAGTACAAGTGCCATACGATACTGTGTATAACAAAAATTCCGGATCCGGAATTTTATAGCAAAGTTGTGATTTTCTAGACGAAGGACTTCGATTTGAGCTTAGCTATTTCACACAGTGATTATCAAATGGACAAGCATTATGTATATGCAAAAAGCACAATTTCTTTGAATATTGAGGGTGCCCTCCTCGGGAAATCCCAGAGACAGTCTTTAGCAATGCAAATGTGCTTCTAAACAACTGAGCATGAAGGTAGCGATCATTCCAAAGAATTCGGACTTCAACGACATATCTGGGTGTTTCTCTCTTCGTTTTCTCTCTAGTTTTGTCGTTAGTTTTAATAATATTTAGGCCTGATTTCACAGAAAGGCTAAAATTATGGCTGCCGAGAGCAACCCAAATTTGGTGTTGGTCCAGGGGTTTGCGCATCATCATGGGCCGACATGTTGAAGATCGCGCGAAATCTTTGTTGAACCAGAAGTCAAACTTAAAAAAAAATGATTTTCTGAAAGCGAATTCGCTTTCAGTGTAAATACCTACTACTCGAATTAATTTAAGCTAATCCTCAGTTGTAATTCAAAAACAATGTCAAATTCAATTTGACTTTTCTAAAGTGTAAACATGCTACTTGTAAACAAAAAATCCACCAACATAACGGCGACAATCCCTCCACTCAGCTCCGCCGGAAAATGCTCCCTGACCATAGCAACGCATACCCTGGCATGCCTGGATATCAAACTGCTGTATTGCATGTGTTGAATTGAGTTGGTTAATTCTTTACTTATTACATTTATAGTACAAATATTCACCACAATGCCTTCAAGGTGTAAATTCATGTAAAAAATGCTCATCTCTGTCATAGACATAAAATCATTCTCTGTAGGCATTTATTTATTTATTTTCCCAGTATTTTTCCAATCAGGTCATTGTTTATTCCTTGGTGTGAACTTACACAGCCTACACAGGTCAATATCTTCATTTGCACGTGTTTGCTCAGACTCAATAAGCCAAAATATTATTAGTTAAAGACGAATTGACCTTACCACATTTATCTCTTATTTTAAAATTTGTCCTATTAATTTAAATCTAAATTTGTGCAAAATAAATTCTATACGCATGTATAGAAATTACAGAATCAGATAAAACATACCAACTTGTCTTTAATACATGGATTTCAAATCAAGCACTTGCAAGTTATGTTAGCACGTCCATGCCATGCAATAACAAAAATACCAAAATATGAATTTTGATGATTTTTTCGTTGTTTCAGATCAGCAAATTGCTGCTTATCCCTTGTCTACAGAAAACAACAAAAGCAGTGCTATATGCATCACGCAAGTTTCTGACCAAATCTGCCAAAAAGCAATGCACAATGGAAAGTGGCAGTGATGTCACTGCCACCAGTAGGCAATCAATATTATATTCACTTCCCTTGTAGTTTTTACACAATGTCAACATCAATATTTTTTTCAAATATGTGGAAATGAGTATGGGTTTATTTTAGTATGTATATGTTTTTCTTTGTGACAGGACACTGTTTAAATACCCACTATGAGATTTCTAAGTATGTTTGTGTGTGTGTGCATGCATGTGTCGTGTGTGTGTGTGTGTTTGTGGAATTAAAGATAGCTACATAAAATGCTTAAAGGTACATTTCATGATCCTAGCACCTCATTTTAGTTTATTGGTGCTCCAATAATTCTCACACAGCAGTATTGCTTTAAATGTGAGGTGAATCTGACCACCCTCATTTGCGGGGAAAAAACTGGATTTAAAACTCTGGTTTACTACTACTCCTAGAAGATGTCCCTTTGAAAAGGTATTTCCAACATATCAGATGATTCTGACAGTGCTTTTTGATGTTATGCAAAAGTTGTGTATCACACCCTGCCCCATAGGGACTGAGTGTAATTTCTGTCCCTTATATCATCTATCTATCTACGACCGCAGCCGAGAGGCTGTTCATCACCATGTAGCGCCAATGTCCCTGTTTGTCATTAGGTGGGATGTCAGATGATCTGCTGGCTGTCTCGAGGCAATCACATTATCATGTAGTTAAAAAGGGGCGACGCACCCCTGTTTTGGCATGTACCTTCCAACATGTGACGTCTGAGTTAACTACTTCATCAATCGCACGATGACATTGACCGGCAATCGTCACGGCGTTTGGGCAACCGAAGATGAAATTGGCGGGATATCTCCATATATCTTGCTTTGGTCTTGTGCTCGCGCCAGATATGTTTTGTACTCGCATAAGAAAGCTTTGTGTAGGGGCCATCCAGTCTATCCTGAGTCTCTTTCTCAGGTCCAGGTCCTCAGGATCCATTAACAGGATACCTCTACACAGGCTCTAAAGAATTCCGACTTAATATAAAATGATGAATTTCTTCAACAGCTGATCGAATTTGCACGTAAGAATAGGCACACATACTTTACTTATTCCATCGGTTCAGATGATATAAAAATCTCAACTTTTTTTAGGTAAGTCGGGGGATAAGGCTGTATGTGAATCACGAAATGCCCCTTTAATTCCCAAGTTTGAGTTAAAATGAATTTGTGATTTTGATGTAGTAGTCATTTATAAGCAGTTGAATAATTCCCATCTAGGATACTGGGGGTGCGGTACTTGGAAAAAGTGGGCCTTTTTTTGGTAAAAGTGGACCTAACCCCCCTAAAATGGCCTTTTTTTGAGGGGACTTTTTGAACATCTCATCACCAAAAACTAAAAGTGGACTTTCTTGTCAAAATGTCCCTAAATTTTGAACGTTTTTATCAACAAATTCCGCAAAAAGTGGACGACCTTTTGCCCCTTTTGTGGACCTTTTCCCCAGCTGCTAGAAGGCGGGATCCTCCCATCCTCCCCCACCCCATCCCCGCATATGGGCCTGCTTTCAAAAGAAGACAAAATTCTGCCAAACTAAATGCCAATGTAAGTTCTGAAATGTTTCAGTGATATCACAGCTGGATGGGATGATCCATGGGGCAAGGCTGATGGCCGATGATCTCATCACTTTAATCATGTAGAACATCGCAATCTACTGACATAGCAGTAATCTTTCTTATTCTATATACCATCTTATAATTTGCAATAAATACCCACATTGGCAGCCCAGGAGACATTAACCTCTTGCAAAATGGAGCGTTTATTAGAAGTGTTACTGCTAATTTCTCTCCTCACAGAAACATCCTGAGGTGCCTAAGGCAGTCTATCAGTCTGTAAGCTAAATTGCAAGGGCCTCTACCTGGAAGTGCCCTTGCTTGTACTCTTGACCCAACCCTGCCACACCCAACCCGAACCATTGTACAGTTATAATGTGTATATCACATATCAAAAACATGTACCCTTATTTTTCTTGAATTTGAAATTGTGACATGTTGTATCAAATCCAAATGCATTGTCTATATAATTGTGAAGCCACTAATTGATTTAAAGGGGCACAACCAATGACCTATAAATTACACCCACTGGTTCTCTGAAATCGGCATTTAACCAAAATCAAGGTTACCAAAAGTATAATGAGCATATGCAAATTCCCAGTTTTGAGGTAGATTTTTCCTGTTGGTGGTTTTGTTCTGAGGCAGATTTTTCCAGATGGAAGTGAAAATTTCCTAGTGAGCAGGCACAAAAGGACTAATTTAGCATTGATTTTCAAGCTTTTTCTTCCCGGTCAAAGCTCTCTGGGGTGGCAACCTGCCCCCTGCAATTCGGTAATTAGTGCAGACAAAAAAGACTTGGGTTGCCCTATCACATAATGCTCGGAACTAGAACTATTCACAATTTTCAACAAAAAATGTCTGAAATGAACCTTTCACCAGTCCAACCCAAATGCTTATCCAGACCTTATCTAAAACATCTTTTGAAATGCACAATCTCTACAAAATACCTATTGTTTCCTATTTTTGTTTCAAAGCTAAACATATCCCCCACTAAACATAGTAGTTAGGTGAGGTGAGGTCT
>JAMKCH010045834.1:0-12537 GCA_023653785.1 Ophioderma brevispina | reverse complement strand
TGATTTTTTCTCCGCTAGCGGAATGCCACCTTGCCCATTCAATGCCCCATACCTTCAGAAAGACTACGGGACACGTGGTTGAATTAGTATAAGACACAAACATAATTGACACATGCAATGCATCTGTTGAGTGGCATATGGTTAGTAAAGTCAAAGTCTCAGTGCCGAGCGACGCTCGTGCGCGGAGTGCAGTGCCATCTCTCTTTTTGAACTTCACATTTTAATCAAATTAAAAAAAGTGGGGGGTGGGGGGATGGAGGAAATCAGGGCTGCGGCACGGAAATTTTTTTTAAACATTGAGCGGGGGGACACGAACGAAATTTTTTGTGACGAGACGGGGGGGGGGGGACACGAACTTTTTGGTAAAGCCATCATAAAAAAATGAAAAACTTGATGATTTGAAAAATGAAACTTTGTGTTTTATGAAACTACAATACCAATTTGTTTCACCATTGAATAAGACTGATCCATAAAAAAATAAAACGTATTAAGGATTATGTGTTGTAAAGAGAGCTAGAAAGCAGCTAGCTATAGGGACTATGAAAAGGCAGCTAAAATTGTAGGAGGTAAATCTTTTAACATTGAAGTTATACTTTCAAAAATATAATATATCTGGACGTGTAGTGTAAGATCGTATAGTTTTAAATATGCACTGTCTACAAATATCAACATTATGTTTTTAACATACAAAGACAAAAAAGACAACCCATGATTGTAAAACATGAATTAAATACATTTTTTTTATACGACAGTAAGTTTAATGCATTTCAAAGACCTGCCATACCACGTTGGTTTGGTTTGGAAGTTATGAGTGAAAATGTGCCCTATTTTGGTTCGACCAATAGTAATTTTAAAGTTTAGCTATAGGATTAACAAATTCACATGTTAGGCTCTCACATCAAAACGGATTGAAAGATCGCGTGAAATTACAGGTGGAGTTTTGGGGTGAAAGCCAATCTATCAAGATGAAAACTTCAAATACTTAAATCGGGCCATATCCTCCTTTAAATTAGGCCTCCCATGATACCCAACTTTTCCCAATTGCTGTTGTATTGCTCGTTATTACTTGAGCAAGGACTGTCACATCTTCCTTGACCAACAACTACCTATATGTTTAAACGCGACTCACAAACGTCAAAGACACTGATACCGTGACAGTGCTCCCACAGTGTCATGCACTGGAAAAATAGATATTTGGTAAGTAAAGAAATATTAAAGTATAAATAGTTCATCTGCTTCAAGATAAATAGATAACTGAGAGCCTCTGAAGGCACTCAAATATACTAAAACCCCAGAGCTTCCGGGGGCCCGCCCCCTGGAACCACCATTCCGGGGCCAAAAGTGGAATCCTGTACCCCACCCATAAGTGCTCGGGCTATGCGGTCCTATGGGGCACAAATTCAACATTCTTACCATATTCACTACCACTTTCCAATGGCTGTATTGATCTTCATTTACTTGAGAAAGGCATGTCACAATATTCCTTGACAACAAACCACCTATAGTCTTACGTGATTCACAATATGTCAAAGACACTGATACAGTGGCAAGTGCTATGACAGTGCTCAGTCACTAACAAGAGAAAGTTTTTGGCCTAAGTAACGCCATAATATTGTTAAAAAATAATTCATATCCTTCAAATAATTGAGATAACTGAGAGCGCTTGATGAAAGGCCTCCAAACATTTAAAACCCCAGAGCTTCCGGAGCTCAGCCCACTGTATCCCCGCCAGGAACCAAAAAGCGGGACCCTGTACCCCACCCTTATTATAATGCTCCGCGCTCAGGCCACCGCTTTAACATCTTGTCCTAGGCCCAACATCCACTAAATAGAGCACCGGACAAAAATACATGCAGACCTTTTTGTGACCAATCGCATAACATTGATGAGTGTTGTACATGTAGGATTATTTTGACTAAACAATGCAGGTAGATAGGGACCTATAACACTATTACCGCCCACAAATCATTGATTGTCTACATTCTTGACAGTAAAGAATCAAGTAAAGCGTCACAAGAATATTTATTGTTGATTTGATTTTAACAAGAGGGTTACCTAATTCTCTCCAAAAAGCTCGATTATTCAGGGGAGCAATAGAAACATTTACCACTGCATGTGCATTAGAAATATCTTCCAAGGATAAACAATCATTCTCCTTTATGCTTAAGGAGAGCTAAGGGAAGCATAAGCAATCGGCGAGGTGGCTGAGCGGTCTAATGCGCTGAACCGTCGGCAGAGTATAAGCTCGATCGAGCGGCCCTGGTTCGAGCCCCGCAAGAGTCTGGTTTCTTGGTCATACTCAAAATAGTTACTATAAGGTCGTGAAATTGCCAGATTGCACAGGCAGTGTGATTATGAATTTCTACTTGCTCCCACCCATTGCATAAATGTGCGGTGTCTGCAAGGGGTGCCGCGCCTCTGGTTGGAGAAGTCTGTAAAGCTGTTGCGTCCCGGTGTATCAGGGGAGAGTCATTCATGAACAGTAAAAAGTTGCAGACCTATCGAAAAGAGTAGGGGGGACCATCCCGGGTCTGTAACCTGCACTCATCACTCTAGTACCAGGGTCCCTTTCAACCGCACTAGGCCAGCGTGAATTGAAAGGGTATAGGCCGAAATCCAGAATGGAAAAATGGTGAGGCTTTGTCCAAAACAGTGGACAGGACCAAAAAGGCTGATGTGATGAAGGGAAGCAATCTCTCGCTGCCTCCAACAGATGATGGATGGGATATTAACCACTTTTGAATTTATTAATTGAAAATATTCGAGGGGGGGGGACATGAAATTTTTTTCTACTAGTCAGGGGGGGACATGAAGTTTGAGCAACTTGAGATAGGGGGGGAGGGACTTGAAAAAAACAGCGTTAAAAAGGACGGGAAATCCTCCATTCCCCCCCCCTGGCGTAAATAATGAACACTCCTTAGCGTTTGGGCCGACTCCTCCAGAATTTATGTTGGGTTGGGGGGTTCGCCACTCCTCCCGCTAAGCGAGTCTGTTACTTTCCCAGCATTGCATAATGTGGACCATTTATACACTGGGTGGAGAGGATTAATTAAGGTAAAGTGCCTTACTCAGGGCACAACACGTTGGCCGCAGTGTGGCTCGAACCCACGACCTTGGATTTGCGGCGAGGGCTAATCCACTGGCCCACACTGTGCATATGGTTTACTGGTTTATTTATTATACCTTTTAAAATTGCAATGTTAAAAAGGAGGGATAATTTAACAATGAGGTATAGGTTAACACCTATACATTCGGGTGTTCATCACAACATGTTGGCACATCCTTTGCTGACAAAAATTATAACGATAGGTCGATAACAGCAGTAGTCATACTGCATGGAATATCTTGTCAATTTAAATTTAGCCTTTTACATAAGGCAGCTTAACACTCCTTAGATGACAGAGGAAAGAGGCCTAGTTGGGACCACAAATGAGATTCCAGTTTTACAACCAATTCATATCCTTTAATTTGTCTAACTTATGTATCTTTTCCATGAAAAACTTAAAATCCAAGACCCTGTTAATTAGATAGTGTCCCTAGGATCCCCCTGCCACCAAGGGGTGCAAGTAAAACAAAAAATGATTAAACCAGTAATTAATGGAATATTTTCCTGTTTAAAGTAAAGTATGTTCTGATTCATTGCAATCCACAAGTCAATGGTTATGTCTTATCAGGTTGTGTTAAATTATCTTTTGCATGTGGTCTCATTATACAACCATTTGTGTAAATTTCACACACACGAAACTTATAACAAATTGTTATCTTAATATGATACTATATTAAATGGTTGAAATTAATACACACATCAATTTTCTTTGGTAAAAACAACAGAGGATTCATATTAGTAATATAGGTAAACAAGGCAAATTTGAATTTTTCCCTGGATCATGTCAGATTCAAACTCATTCTATAATCTGACCCACGATTAATTCTTACCTTAGTAGTAATTCACACAGAACCAACTTTAAAGGCAAGTACCGTTTTGATGAAAAAAGGAGGTTTTTTAAATGAAGCACTGAATTAGTTACCAGATTGATTTTACAATGTGAATGCAAGGTTAGTGCAATGGGTGTTCTTTGTTAATTTAAGAGGTCATGAGCACTTTATCAAAGTCACAGGCCTTAAATTGCAAGTTCACTGCAGGGTACACACATAATTTGATTATAATAATTTTGATCAACTCGTCCTCACCATGCCCTCAATGGCAACTTCTGGAACCTAAAAGGAGCTGTGATGAGTGGATTGGGTTACCAGTCTGAGGAAGCTGCTAGAGTAGCAGTGAAACATCACTAAAAATGTGAGGACACCTTCACAATTTTCTCGGAATTGACAGTATGAATCAATCAACAAAAAGGAATTTTGTAATTAGAATAATTAACATTGGATCCTGATAATAATTTTACAATCTTGGAAAAAATTGTTGGAACACTTTGAACGATTTTCGGAAAACTGTTCCCCCGTCTCCCCTAACCAATGTTGAATGGGGTATCGTCATTGACAGTCTTGCCAATTCTACCAATATTGATTGATGCGGGTTGGGGAAGGGTAAGTTGGAGTGGACGGCTGTGGATTTCAATTGAAGACACTATCAGTGATTTGAAAAATATTTGAAATTTGCAGGAATAGCTTCAAAGTGAAGGATAAGCCTGTAGAATTCTTATAAGTTACCTTTTCCAACTGTAGAATTGACAGAAAAGGAATAAAACGGCAGTGTTCCAAGATACGATTCTCCATTCAATTACGCGTTGTAGTAAGTGTCCGAACGGACAGTAATGACTAAAATCTCCGATTCTGTCCTTATTAGGTTGCTTCTGGTCTGATCATTTGCAGGATATGTTAGGCTACCTATACTTGTTACATACATGCAAAAATCTGATTTTTGATGATTTTTTCAATTTGCTGATTTAGCAAATCACTGATAGTGTCTTTGAGTGATAACAGGAGCTTGTAGGTGCTAAACTCTGGCTCGGTGAGCAATGTAGGAAATTGTAGTGCATGTTCCAACTAATTTTTTCCAAGATTACAGGCCACTGAAGACCTATATCAGCTTGTCTTGTGAAGTGATAGGGCTGTCTATGCTGACGTCACAAGTCATCAAGTGACCATTTAGAAGTGATGATTCTCATAGGGCACATTTTACCTGAAGTGATAGTGGGAGACTGGGATGGTAACTGCTAGCAAGGAAATAACATATGCATTTTGGAATACCTATTCTTTTCACTTATAAGCCAGACACAATCCACACAAATGGCCTCAAAGGCTGCCCAAAAGCCTGTAACTGAAGTTTGTTTTCACTTAGGAAACTAAGATTTTGAGTTAATTGTTAGAAAGTATGCACAAAGTTGTGTGTTGTGAAGTAACACAATGAAAACTAGGGCCAATGATAAAGGTTTAGCACCGGCAAGTGACTTAGATGAGTAGACAACCCTATGGGGCTATGTGAATGGTTCAAAAAGCTCTGCTACATCATTATTGTATACATTTGTTCAATGGTTAAAAAGATAAGTAAAATAGTTAAATAATATTACTTTTTTAATGTTGAAAATCATGATTTTTATGATAAGGCCAAGAAAAAAAAACAGATTGTCTCATAAGACCAAGCCATTTTGTTTAAAATTGGTCTTTTAGTGCATTATTTTTTTAAGGTTTTTTCCTCACTTGAAATTTTGTTTAAAAAGTTGAGAAAAAAATGAAAATTTGGCTGGCAAGCAGTCCAAAAAATGCACTATAAAGAACAAATCCTGCATTTTGCATTAGTATTTTTCCTAAAAAAACGCATTTCACGTTTGTTTTTTTTTCACATATCTTCCGAGACAAACTTGTTTTCTTTTTGCCTAACATATTCCCTTACAAAGGATAATAACTTTGAAGGGGCAACGAGAGATTTCACATATCAGATGTCTTGAAAAAATGACTTTTACACTAATGCAAAGCTTTCCATCAATAATATCCCTATCTGAAAGGATTAAGCTGAGAAATACTGTTTTGGTACAAAAAATGTAAAATATCTAAATTTTGTATTGGAGCAAATACGAAATTCAGTCGATGTTTATATTGAAATCATCGCCCGCATCACATACTCTCGTATTTCACTTTTTTGAGGTTTTTGCGAAATTCCGCCTACTTACTTTGTTCATCGAGTTCTTGCCATCCACAAAGTTTCAAAATATGAGGATGCCTAATTAATTAGTTTATAATTACAGATTTTTCTCATTTTCCTCAAAACCATCATATCCGTATTTCACATACTGTCGTATTTTAAAATCGCCATTCATTTACACGCGTTGTATTTTGCCGATTCCAAAATAAAAGATTTCACATACAGACCTATTTTGACCATTTCCATCGTTATTTCGTAAACAACCTTTTCACATAGTGATCTATTTTACGTACATTGAAAAGCAACGGCATAATATGCGTCGTATTTTGCAATATACATTATTTGTGATTTCACATACAGACTTATAACTTTGTAGCCTAATTTAGATAATATCATTGCAGTATTAAGTTGGATTTATGGTTTATATTGGACTGTAAAATATTTTCTTCAAAACAGTAAAGTGTAGATGTTTCTTTTATGCTTCGTTCTACCGTATAGACATGAAATGTCGCTGTAGATTTTGAATTGCGATTTTCTCGGAAAACATGTTTTGTAAAATACGACAGTATGTGATGTGGGCGACGAAATGTAAGCAAATAAAAATCACCTTTTGTTTTCAAAAGGTAGCACTTGATGGAATAAATGGCAATACCTCATTTGCAAACTTGGGACTTCTAAACTGAACACAAAAAGAAACTTTTTCACTAGGTCATATCTTAAAATCCTGCCCATCAAAATGAACCAAAATTGCACACAGGATTACTTCGATACTCTACTCTAAAAACATGTCATTGACCAAGCAGTTGCCCAACTGACACAACAGTGAAATGCACTGACATGGAATATTTTCTGGAACTGATGTCAACAATTCAACAGGACAATGCCAAGCCCCATACAGCTCAGCTTACAACATGTTTCCTAGATGAGAACAACGTTGAACTGTTACTATGGTGCTCTTGCTCCCCGGACCTTAATCCAATTGAGCAACGGTGGGATGAGCTCGGACGATGTGTTTTAGCAAGGCAGATTTTGCCTGTTAATGTACAAACACTCACAGCAGCCCTACAGGAAGAGTGGAACAATCTCCCCCAAGACGGCGTCAGAAACCCGGTGAACAGCATGCATAGCAGATGCACTGAATGCTTCCAAGCACATGGTGGACACACACACATTATTGATGGTAAGTGACATCACCATCATTTCATTATGCTTTGAAACTCTACCTTGCCAAAATTCCAGGCCCATGACATATGATACAGTAGGTGGTTCCATGCCAGGCATTTCACTGTTGTGTCAGTTTTGCAACTGCTTGGTCAATGACATGTTTTTAGAGTAGAGTATTGAAGTAATCCTGTGTGCAATTTTTGTTCATTTTGATGGGCAGGATTTTAAGATATGACCTGGTGCATGGTGAAAATTTATAAGTTTCTTTTTGTGTTCAGTTTATATGAAACGTCTACCCTTTTTTTCCAAGGTTATCTCAGCAGTCGGTAAAATAGGTCTAACCTCTTACACAAAGAATTTATTTTATACATAATCTTGTGTATCATCATGGTCTTTATCGTCATCAAGAACAGCATCATCTTCTCTCAGCATTTTCTCTTGTAGAGCATGATCTGCTGTTTGTTTTTCATCTTCACCCCTCTCTGTCAATGGTAAAGGAACAGAAGTAAGGATCAGAGGTTAAAGCATTAAAGGTACATTGAGCATTGGTGAGGAAATAATGCATCATTTATTATTGAATACAATCAGTGCATAATTCATCCTAGAGTATTTGCAGTTTTCCAACTGCTACACAGATCGAACTGTGTTGCTAGAATGTAACTCACCAACACAGAGGAAAGGTAATTGGATAGCTTTTCAGCATTCAATGCCTACAATTACAAATCTGATTTTGCAAGCTTATTTCATGCACTTTCATTCACCAATATTCCCAAGATTTGAAAATCACACAGACATTATGCATGGTTGATATACAAATGGAATTGTGAAATAAAAAAAAGGAATTGGTTTGTTGCACTACACACACAATGTCAATGTTTATTTACACGCTTGCATTTAAATGACCTTCTTTTGATGACAAATGTCATATATCACTTATGGCAAAACTCAAACTGTTACATGTACAAAAATATTTTTAATTGGTTAAAACACTGTTCAACTAAAATAAACTACTTTTGGCTTAATTTGGTGGAACATACTTAATATTTCAATCTCTGGAATTAGGTGTAAACAACAAAATTGGTTGTAACAAAATGCAACAAGTATTAACTACCCAATGTACAAATGTTCACAATCAAATTACCTCCAGTTTTGACAGGTTCCTCTCCATAGTCACTGCACAAGTCAATAGGGTAACCAGTTATCTTAATACCCATACAGCAAAGCATAGGGTAATATATAAGTAGGGTTGCTAAGCACAGTCCAGCTATTCCTCGAAACAGATTTCTACTGCCAAGTTGTTCATAAACAACACCAGCAATGGCTATTCCGACAGCTTTGCCTGAAAAATTAAAATGGAGTTCTTAAAAAGAAATACATGTTACCTTCCTATTCAAATTGTTTCATGTATGACACATCACTGCATGTTTCTAGCCTTGGTTTACACTTCGTTATTATACGTTTTCTAGAATGAGTACAACTGGGGCAGCAGAGGTTATTGTTATAGCTGCCTATTTTTTTAAAGATATTTTTATGCTTTTCTTTATTTCAGTACTACCTAATTTTTGGGGGGTTACTTTTCTGAAGTAACCCCATTTTAAACAAACTAAAGTAACTTATAAAACTATTCTTACCAACTCCAAAGTGGATGCCAGTAACAATTCCTTGCAATGTTGCTACCATTCCTTCAGGGGCTATGATAGTTGCATAGGATGTTGCTGCTGCCCAAAAAAAGGCATATGTGATTCCGTGCAGGATTTGAAATGGTAGAACCACCCATGGGTTAGGAACAAGAGAGTAGCCGAGAAATCTCACAGAGAAAGCACCAAGTGCTAGGCAGAAGACACCATTGTGACCTAATCGTTTGATAACTTTACCTGATAAAAAGAAACAAGGAATCTCAGCACAAGTCGCTACGGTCTGAGACAAACCCATAATCAGATATGTACTCTTCAGTTCATCCATAAACAGAAACAAGAAAGCCCCTGTTATCCCAAAACCCATTCCCATGACTCCAACAACTCCAAAAAATGCCATTACATGAAGTTTCTTCAATAAAAGCCACATATTTTGTCTCATGCTTTTTGCAGATTCATGTGGCGGAAATCTCATTAAAAGAGCACACAGAAATGTAAGAACCATTAAACTGACATACATGTAGAATATTGGATTATACAGAGTCCTTTCTGAGTTAAACTTCTCACTGTACTTATCTACAGCAACACCTGAAACAAAGGCAAAAATTCCCCATCCAACAGCTCCCCACATTCGTTGCTTCCCAAAATCTCCTGTTTTGTCAAGTAATAATCCAAAACAAACTGCATCAATAAAGGGCATTTGAAGAGAATTGAAAATTGATGCCACAAGGACAAGCAACATGCAAAGACCAAATGTTAACATAAGGTTCCCATCTTTACCATATTGAAATGCTTGGCAGTTACAACACTTTAATTGATCGCATGACTTGGGATGTAATCCTGAAGTATTTTCAAACTTTTCTACTCCAGTTGTAGAGTCATTTGCTTTACAGGTCAAAATTTCAGACAAAGGTACTACTGTCAGTGTGCCATTTGACTCCTGAGAATACTCCTTGATAACTGCATCTGCTGAATTCCTCACACAAACATCACAATAGAGTACACTACTGTTGACATCACAAGCATACAAAATATTCCTTCCATCTGTTGGATCACTACTACACAATGTTGAGCAAAATTCCCCCTCAATCTTTGGACCAAGAGAAAAGACACTTTATTCAATTCACTTTCTGGAATAAGACATTCCAAACTAGCACCTGAGACATCAAAGTCCAATTTTGTACTACAATTCCCTGCAACATCTTAATATTTGTCTCTGCTTGACTAACAGGAGGTATGAATAACAATGAAAGGTACAGGCCAGAAGTGCAGAGAAGAGATGTCATTAAAATCTGCTTATGCTTGCTGAATTTGTCTGCTGCACTTCCCCAGAGCGGAGCACAGAGAAACTGTAGGAGGGGCTCCAGCCCCCATATAAGACCTACTTGGCTTGGAGTTAGTCCCAAATCCGAGGAATACAGGGTGGCATAGGGAATGAAACATGACAGTCCTAAAAGAGAAGCAAGAAAGAATAAGTTAACAAATGTTCAAGTTCAAATTTATTCAGCATAACATATCGTACGTGACAGAAATATGTAATACAGTATAATATATAATAATACATAAAGTATCAATTGTAGACTGCTAAGATGAACTGGTGAGGTATATGATATGATATGCTAGGACCAGCAATGGACAACCCGATAGGGCTTATGGTTATTGCTGGCCCTGTAATACATACAAGTAAAATATACTCAATATTACAATAATGATACAACACAGCTGTTTGAAAGTGACAAAACGAGAATAAAACAAAAAAAATATCAACGGCGACACACTCCTGACGACCAAGTTGGAGCACCTGTGCCTTCAACTACATTCTGTGAAAATCTGATGAAACTTCACCGCGGGCAAAATATGATTTTTCATCAAAATCTAGTTATACACGGCTTCCTATGGGATATAAGAATACAGTGGGCGCTACAACATACAAATCAGACCCCTATAGGCCTACATGGCAAGATTCCCGCAATGGATATTTCTGATTTTGCGGAGGTAATATTTTTTTTTTTTTTTTTTTTCTTGACTAACAGGAGGTATGAATAACAATGAAAGGTACAGGCCAGAAGTGCAGAGAAGAGATGTCATTAAAATCTGCTTATGCTTGCTGAATTTGTCTGCTGCACTTCCCCAGAGCGGAGCACAGAGAAACTGTAGGAGGGGCTCCAGCCCCCATATAAGACCTACTTGGCTTGGAGTTAGTCCCAAATCCGAGGAATACAGGGTGGCATAGGGAATGAAACATGACAGTCCTAAAAGAGAAGAAAGAATAAGTTAACAAATGTTACACCAATAATGAACAGATTTTCTAAATGCTGACATATGCATTAGTGAAAAGGTGATGTCTTCAAGCCATACATGTAGTAATAATCATTATATATTGCAAGGTTCTAACTGACATTTTGGTCATTTTGAGATATTTGCCTTTGAAAACGAAACTATGTTCTTGATGTCAAACAGAGTCTTTACATCACAATACAGCTGTTTGAGAGTCTCATTTATTATGACAAAACCAGAATAAAACAAAAAATATCAACAGCGACACACTTTTGACAACTAATTTGGATTATTTATACCACTGACTTCATCCTGTGTAAATTTTACGAAATTGCATTGCGGGCAAATATGATTTTTCTTAAAAATCTAGTTTAACACGTCTCTCTATGGGAAATGGACACATAGAGGGCACTATAACATACTAATCCTGACCTTTGTAGGCTTATATGGCAAGATTCCCGCAATGGATTATTCTGATATTTGCAGGGGTAATAGTTCTTGCATGTCCCTACTTATATCAGTTGTCAAAATTGTGTCACCACTGCATAAAAATGCTCTAAAAATAAAAGAGACCATTTGCATGGGGTCAAATAGCTGTGACAAATGACAAAGGACTCATCATCAAATCCAAGCATTCTAGATGTCACCAAAGTTAGCACTCACAAACCTTAAAGGTCCATGGCCCGATCGCAAATAGTCTCGTCCCCAGAAGCCCCAGATTTTACCGGATGTGGTCAACATTTTGGTATCAGAAGAAAGCTATTTTTCTCATTTACCCTGTGAAATCTTAGAGCCAAAGGGTGTTTGGTTAGGAAGTTATGAGCGAAAATGTGCCCCATTTTGGTCGACCAATATTCATTTTACACAGTACTCTATGGGGCTTACAAAATCATGTTTTTAGCTCTCGCATCAAAACGGATTGAAATATCGGCGCGAAACTTTACAGATGGGGATTTGGAGTGAAGACCAATCTATAAAGATGAAAACTTCATATCCTTAAATCGGGCCATCCCCCTTTAAAGCAATAATGGCACATTTTTTGAAGAGCGCCCCCAATTTTCAAAATTTGATATTTTGGCACAGTTACGTTGGTGATTGTCTAGGAAACTATACCTGCGAACGAGAATGCTAAAAAATACGTATTTATCATAAATTAAGTGATTTTGTAATTAATTAATTTAGAATTTGGATCCCAGATTGGACTTAACGGCAGAGCTGGAAATGCTTCGTTTATGGCCGTCCATGATGAAATAGTGCCACCTAGACGAGAAAATAACCTCTAACCTGATTTTCCTGAACCAATAAAACAACTAATGGATGAGCGTAGACACGTACATGGCGCTATTTCCCGGCTATTTCACA
>JAMKCH010045833.1:0-15437 GCA_023653785.1 Ophioderma brevispina | reverse complement strand
TGGGAGCTTTGAAAAGTCATAATTTTCTGGCTAGATGTTTTCCCTGTAACTTCTACAAAATATATAAGAAGGTGTAGAAGTCTGTAGCTTGGATCCTCTGTGCTGTGAAAATAGTTCATGTGGCCTCAACATTAGTGAAATTAATGAATGTGCTCTGAAATGTTACTAATCAAAACAAACAATAATGCAAGATGGATGTAATTTGTTACACTTGCTTATGTTTGTTATTGCTTCCCCATTAGTTTTCTGTAGAAAAGGGATGATGTCCTATATAATAAGATCTGCTTTAGAATGACACTGATATTGTTTTAGTTGTCTCAAATACAAAAGTTAAGTCTGTTATGATGGATGATGATACAGGGCAGATATGTAAAAATGTGTACATTTGACTGAACTACAGCACAAAAATTTACTCGTCCCTTAAACAAAGAAAAGACAATCATGGACAAAATCAAAGCTCACAATAGCCTCAACTGGATTTTGGACCACTTTCTCAGTACAATAAAAGTGTGTAAACATAGTTTGTACTGGTATTTATATTGGGCCAAAAACTTAATTGTCTAAAAACCTAACTCTAACATATGTTGGTGGTTTTGGGTGTGTTGGTGTGTGTGTGTGCGTGCGTGCGGTGCATGTGTTCCGGATGTGTTCGTAAATATGGGAACCTTAAGTTCATAGATCACATTCTTGGGTCTAGTGTCGACACTTAAACATCTACAGAGATTTTTAAAAATATACTCTTAATATTAATTTTTTAATAGAGACAGGCATCCCCTAGATCATCTTTTAGACTGGTTCCATTTATCAAAAAGTGCTCCTATAGCAAGACGAAGCAATTTTTGAGTAAAAGCAATTGAGACAGTGTTTCTATACGGACATTTTGATGCACTGATATTACCAATCTCTGCGTCCCCAGAGCTATTTTAGAGGAAGGTGTGCCTAATTTGCATAATTCAAAATGGCCGCCATTTTAACGTTTGTTGCACATAACTCAAGAGTTAAGGTTGTAATGCTTCATTCTTGTATTATAGTACAAATGTTCAGGGTTAGGAATACAATTAGATCATTAGTTATTAGCATTAGGACAACTTAACAGTTACTTTGCATAAAAATTCAAAAGGGGCTTGCCTTTTGACTTTTTGTACATAACTCAAGATTAAGGCTGGTACTTCATTCTTGTGTCTTACATATGTTCAGGGTCAAGGAATTAAATTAGATCATGAGTTCTGGGTTCAGGCGCATGAGTTGGGGTATACAAAACGAGGGTGGCGTTAATTTTTCACAAATATGTTTAAAATGTTGTTATTGTATCATTAGAAACCAAGTTAGGTTCCGTGATGTATAGTGCTTTAAAGGGAAATATCTAGTTTGAGATTGTAGAAGATCAATTGTGTGCATTTTTTACTGTTGAGTTGTAAATTTGAGTCAGTCGGGGTTCAGAGAGGGTGGTGCCTACGGATGAGGTGTCTACGAATGAGGCATGTGTTAACAATCAGGGATTTTTTGATATTCGGGCCTTTGCATTTTTTGGTTGATATCTTGTAAAACCCATGCCCTGTATAAGATAAATAACATCTCTTTTGTTTGTTATTATGTGCATTATTTGACCTATAAAACAGTTTAAGCTATGATGTTAATGAAGTAAACAAATGAGACTGCCACCAAAAAAAAAGTTGACTTTTTACATCAAAAATTTCACTTCCACCTTATAGGACACTTGTGGCACCCTGTATATGCACATACATGTTGCTATTTTCTTCCACATTTTAGTTTTACAACAATATATTAGTTTTATAGCGATTCAAAAAAAAAATGATGACTAATCTCATTTAAGTGTGAAACGTGTATTTTTGTAGTTTCAAGCATTAACACACTTTGCTCCAACTCATAGTGTATGATCCTATAGGAATAGGTTCATGTGTCAGTTTACTTTGCATAAAAATTCAAAATGGCCGCCGTTTAATTTTTGCCGTAATTGTCAATATATGGCATAATACCTAAATGATTGTCTAGTTGTGTTCTCTGAGCCTGAAACATAGGTATAGACACAAGAATTAAGGTCTTTACAAGCCTTAAATCTTGAGTTATGTAAAAAAAATGTTAAAATGGAGCGGCCATTTTGAAGTTATGCAAAATTAGACACACTCCCTAAAAATAGCTTGGGGACCGGACGATTTGGAATCAGCATCAAGTTCGATAGAAACACTGTTTCAATTGCTTTTACTCAAAAAATGCTTGACTAGTGTTTTTGATAAATGGAACCAGTCTATTTTATAAAGTGCCACACATAGTATTGCGCTCCCAAGTGCACTTTATTCTGTTAGAGATGATTGTCACACAAACAAATGTTAAGAATGTCTATCAATCTGACCATTTTAACACAAATGATGACAAAAAAAAATTACCCTCATCAAACCCAAATATCAACTAGACACTTTGATTCAATTCAATTAAGCATTATAAAGCTATAGTAACAACAATTTTGTTACAAGCTCCCATGTACATTAAAGGGGCGGGACGCACTCAAATTTCAAACAATCAACATTTTTGCATATACCTAATGTTCTCATATGCTAATCACTGTGGTGCAATAAACAAGATCAAATCGAAGTCCTTCAAATAGAAAATCCAACTTGTATAAAAAATTAGGACCGGGCATCTTGTTATCATGGTATTACTATGGCACTGTTATCATGTGCATCTATGTTAACTGCAAGAAAAAGAGGAAAAATCTTATTAATCTTTAACTTTGGAATTAACTAGGTAATATCTTTCAGTTCTAGCTGATTATTTCCATTACTACTCAACAATATTATATTCAAAATCTCTGAATCAGCCTTAAATATCGTCACATTATTCTCATGGAAAAAGTCCAAATTCAATTTTTATACCATTTTTAAAAATTTCTTCCAATGATCTCAACAAAACACAATCCAAAATGTCAACTCATAGTTTTTATTTCCATTACAATTTTCAGGTAGTGGGTCACCATATCAAATAATGCAGATCATACCCCAGGCCCGTACATTTATATCCGAAAGTTTTATAACTTGAGTAAGGCACAGGTGAAGTAAGGCACTGGGCACTAAATTTTACACATCCAACAAAAACAAGTTCAAGAGGACTTTTCTACAGGGTGGCTTGGGATAATGAGTTCATCCTTAAAAAGTAAGACACATGGTGGGGCAGAAAGATACCTTCCTTGATTGGTTTCACAAAAATAAACAATGTTTTTTTTTAATTAAAAAACAAATTTCAGTGAGCATCATAAAAGGGAAAATTTGCGTGTTACACTGTAAAGTGTGGCTAAGCTTAGACGGAGTAGCATGATGTGGGTGATAAATTTGCAACATTTGTTGCAAAGTTGCTCAAAGTGATGTTGTGATTTTGGATGCCCTCTAATAGCCTAACTGAATACAAATTTATTCAATGATGTGATAGTTTAAAGGTCTCCCCATTGCTAATAGCCTCCTCCCTGGGAGCCCCATATTTAATAATAAAATAATTAGTTCTTATAAGGTTAAAAATCTTCAAGAGAAAACTCAGAGCACCATAACAGTCAACAACATACAAAATCAAACAAACAGCTATGAGCCATGAAAAGCTTGATGTAATGGCGAGTTAAGCTGATGTTTGAAGTCTTGGAACTTGGGGATACTGCGAATGCTGTTTGGAAGTGGTCAAAATATTGGTGTCAGGATAAAGCTTACGTTTTTCTTATTTACCCCGTGAAATCTTAAGGCTAAAAGGTGTTTAGTTCGGATGTTATGAGCAAAAAGGCCCCATTTTGATCAACAAATAATAAGTCTACAAAGTGTTTCATGTGGCTTACAAAATCATGTTTTTAACTCCCATATCAAAACAAACTGAAATATCAGTGAGAAACTTTAGAGATGGGGTATTGGGGACAAGGACATTCAATCAAGATCAAAACTTTATATAATTAAATCGGGCCATCCCCTCTAAAAAGTAAGTCTTAATAAATTTTGTATACTAAAGAATACATTCTCATTTTTTAAATACTTTAATTTTGCTCTTTAGTTAATGCAATATGAACACATACCACAATGGAACAAATGTACTAAAAGAAAAAACATTGCACTTTTGAACATCATTTTACCCATGTCAATATTTCTGGTGATTGGACACCTTTATACTCACTGGAAAATTTTATATTAAAAAAATGGGGAAAATGCATTCTCTCCTTGGTTTTGAAACCCTATGAGTTTTGAGACAAACTTTTTTGTCTAAATATAGCTCTATTACAAATGTAGGTCATCTTCCCGGCTTATCCAATAATACTTTTAAATGATGATTATAAAATGCTTCATTTTAAAACTAAATCAAACTTCTTACCCTTCCCCAATCATTCTCTATGCCATTTAATCTACTTTAGAATCCTTATATTTTTCTATGTCACTTTAAAATAGCAGAGTATACTTCCCAAACATGTGTGACAGGGTGTGAGTGTGTGCAATTGTATATGTACATGCACAATACATGTGTGTGTCTGTGTTGGTATGTGGGCGTGTCTACTTGATTTGTTATGTGCATGGAGTAATTTATCACCAAAACAAAATACCAATCAAAACACCAAACTGAACTGTAGAAAACACAAAGGAAAATGTGCATTGAGAATTATAACAAAACAGCATGATATAAACTGACCAAACAGTGGCATATGTAGAGAATAAAGAAGCTTGAAGTTGGGGAGGTTCTAGTTTGTTAAGCTTATATACCGAAAATAGTAGTATTGAGATCCATCAGTGTATTGTGCACTTAGTCACCATTGCCCCAAGTGTCAGTTTGAAAAAGGGGGTCCATCCCTTGGACATCCGGCATAACTATATTGGAAGTGCCCCCCCCCCCACTGGACTGAACCCTGACTGACTATCCATTCACCACACTAACTCTATCACAGTCATCCGCTGTGAAAGAGTGTCCATAGACCCCTGGATCTCCTTTACATATGCCACTGTCTTTGAATTGTCACATTATTGTATATCAAAATTGGACTATTCAAGGTACTCACATGTACATCATCTCTTTCCTCGCCATCTGTAACATCATCCAGTATCTCTGCATCAGACTCACTATCCTCACTCTGCGCCAACTCTTTGAAAGAAGAAAAACTGCCGTGGTGAGGCGGTGCTTCGCCGGTGATATTCCTCAGCTCATCGTATTCGTCCTCATTATCCAGTCTGACTGGAGAAGGGGGTGATATCGGCGTGTCATCTTCAATGAAGCCCTTGTTCACACGGGCATATGGCTGAAGTGGAGGCAAAGGAGGTTTCAATGAGCTTGGGATTGGATCGCTGTTTCGTCCAGGTGGTGGGGGCGGTGCTGGACGTGCTGGTTTGATTGGCTCTGGATCTTCACTTTGGAATGGTGGTTCGTCAGAACTTTCTGTTGGTATAGGTGGGAGGGATTTTGGGAATGGTTGTTGGAACATCATAAAATCCTTCTCCTGATGTTGCATCACTGAGCATAAGGTATGAGGCTGTTGAGTCCTGTCGACCATTATCAGTAGACTTAGGAACAGGGGGAACCTCTCTATGCAAATTGTGGTTTAATGGTGGAGGTGGTGGCGGAGCGTGTCCAAACACTGATATCGGCCGTGTTTCTGCTTCTGCTAAAGTCAAGTACTCGGCTTCTGTATCTGCTTCTGTAGAAATTGGCCTGGATTCTGCATCACTAAGGAAATCATATTCTGGTTCATCATAAAACTCCTGGACTTTGGCAGCATTTGGGGGTGGCATGATATTTTCAAGAGACAATTTTGTTTCCAATGGTGTTGACATACTGGTAGTCTGACTGCCATGGCTACTGAAGGAGTGACTGCTATGACTACCTAATGAGTGACTACTAAGACTACTTTTTGGTGGTAACTGAGGAGGAATGGACTCTACAGAGTCTTGCTTGGCTAACGAATGGTCGCTGTGATGGCTACTGTGGTCACTCTGATGACTGTGGTCACTCTGGTTGTCGTGTAAAAATCCAAGTCCAGAGTCCGGAGAGTCCTTAGACCTTAGAGACTGATTATCATCAAAACTTTGGTTCAGTTTAAATTTTGCACTAAGTTCTTCCATAGAGTCCTCTTTAGAGCTATTCTGTGAATCAAACCTAAATGGTGGCTCTGATTCTATCTGTGGGTTTGGTGTTCTCATATCTATGAGATCCGACTCCCGTCGCTCTGGTTGTGTTCTGAGTTCAGAGTGGCTTTGAGTTGGATTTGATCTTGCTGGTGGAGTGGGAGGGGGAGGTCCGCGAGGAGGAATTGTTGGGGGCAAGGGCACTGGTCTTGAGTGCAGACGCTGCATTAGACTGGCCTCTGCATCCTGTTGTGATGGTGGAGGTGGGGGAGGTTCCCTCTCTGACAAAAGTTTAGTTGTTATTGGATCAAACAGCTCCAGAGGGGGCGGTACTGATAGAGGAGCTGGCGGGGGTGAATGCACAGGAAGTTCATCAAGATCTTCTACTGGGGGTGGAACATCAGATAGAAATGATGGTGGTGGGAGTGGGGGTGGCGATCTATTGGATAAGGATTCTGTGGGGCGTGGTGGTGGCGGTGGAGGAGGATATTCAAATTCCATACTATCTTGGGGAGATATATTTGGACTTGTGGCTGGAGAACCATCTGGAAGAGATCGGATCTGTGCTTGTGCTTGTGATACCGGTGGAGGAGGAGGAGAAACGGACTCACTCCGCATACTTGGAGGTTGAGGCACTGGTCGCCTCAGTAAGTCAGCTGGTGTTACAAGAGGCAGCTGGTCCTCTGGTGTAGTGACTGTTCGTTCTGGGCTGGTTGTCTGTGGTGGTTGGGGCACCGGTCTGTCCTGTAATCTTTTTGGCAGATCTGGATCCAGAGAAGATTCTGGAAACAATGGTTCAACAGTGTTGAAAGGATTAAATGGATTGTAACTTGTGGTGGTCGGAGGTTCGCTGTTTATCAACATAAGTGGTTCATCATAATCCTCTTGCTCATCACTAAATGGCCTAAAGGGATTTGTGGAGTTAGTCCTTTTAGGTACAAGTTCTTCAGAATCAAAATCTGGAAAAACAGGTTTTCCTGATTTTTCAAAGTTAGGTGGAATAGATTGTGTGTGTGCCGCACGCTGCTTGGGTACCGGCTTTGGAATTGGCACGTCCAGTTTTTCATTTCTTTGCGGCAGTGGTGGTGGGGGAGATCTGCGTTCCCCTTTCCTTGGAGGAGGCTTGGGTTTCTGTCCAGATTGCGATGCCCCATCATTTTCACTATGGCGAGGAGGGACTTGGGGACTTGGTCTTTGAGGTACCTCGGGTACCAAAGTTCTAGATCGGGTACTACCAGAACTAAATGGTGCAGTCTGTTCCCTTGGAAGGTCACTCAAGCATGCTTTTATCTCGGCCGGTGACACTTGCAGATAGGATTCGTCATCGAAGCTAGGCTTTGTTGTGACTGTGTGCCCTTCTGGTGATGGTATTTGCTGTCGTGTAGAATGTCCGTTTTCTCGATTCTCCTTGTCTGAGTTACGTATCAACCTACGTGGGGGCACTTTAGGTTTCACACTGCCCGATGAGGATATTCCACCACCAAACTCTGACAGTGTTGCCTCGGCTTCTGTGGGCAAGTGTGAGAGTATTCTCTTCTGGTAGCCACGCTGAGTAATGCCAATGCAGTTCAAGTCATCCTCAGTCAGCCGGCACAAGTGGTGCAACTCAGTGTAGCCATTAAACAAGAATTCATTTCTGAATTGATCAAGGTCGATGGTCTGCAGCCATTCAACAACACTTATGGGCCGCCTGGTGGACATCTTGACTTGGGCTGCTGTAAGAGTTCTCTGCTCACATTACTGTTTCTTACATCTTTATTGACAGTATAGAAAGCCTGATAGATGAGTAGTAAGTCTAGTGTTTCCTGAAAATAGAAATAAAAAAGAGAAAATATGTCAGTAATGATAATATTAAGCTACTAACAAATTATGTTTAAAAGATAGTATCTCATTCTTGATTTAAATTGCATCAATGTGTGTAAGTGGAGATGTAGGCACCAATGCAACAAGAGATTTCAAGTCATCCATATTTTCTGTGATATGTAGTGATTTCATATAGATTAGACACTCAATAGATTCATTACCTTTTATTGAACTACAGAAATAACTTATAATGAAAACAAAAGGTAAGAAAAGGCAATAGCCCCTTTCTCGGCTAAAGTCAGGGGATAACAAAAATACAACCTATACTAGTACTAGTATTGTGCCTTTCAGGGATGTCTGATTTTGCCGTGGACCTATAACACAGACACGTTAGTTACTTTACGTTCCTATTGGCTGCCAGTTTTAATAACCATAAACCGCTTCCAACTAATTTAGTCTAATGGCATAAAATTGGCCTTAAAACACTTGTGCTATCATTCTGATTTTAGAGCATATCCTTTCAAGTGCAGAGATGAGTGTACTAAGCCACAAGAATGCCAAATTAAGAAGTCCACAAAATCACAAATGCCTTCACAAACTTAGGGAATCCACCAAGATGTTCTTTCAACTAAGATTTATACTTTATTCAGATGCATGGAATATGATATCCCTTCCAGCTTGGAATTGGCTACCAGCTACACACGAGATGTGATCTCTCATCGACGTTATAAACAGAAACAGGAACAAAACAACATGCTCTTCCTTTACAAAAGTTATATTTGGAAATCAAGGGAAGATTCTAAAGAAATGCTGTAACATTACTTCCCCTCTTTTACAAAGGATAGTTATAAAATATTTGCTGTAAGGGCTGTCTGCAAAATAAGCTACAGTTATTGTGGTTTTTAGACTTCTATCAACTTCAGTTAACCTGGAAGGTCCAGACTTGGCCAAATCATTTTCGACACATTTTTAACAATAAATTAACTACAGGAACTGTTTCAAATCTATATCTTTCCTAGGTATACAAAGGGATTTCATATTATACTGGTTATGATAATACAATATTTAAATATAAAAAATGTCAAGGAGCTAAACTTGATGCACAACAGTATTAGGTCAAATGGTAATCTGCTTTTCATTTCTCATGACCAAAACACATTTTGTGAAAACTTTCATGCAAAAACAGTCTCTTCAATACAGAATTTGAACACTTTCAACACTATTAAAGCATCAAAAGGTATATCTCAACCCCAATAAATATTACTTCTTGCCATTTACCTAACACCATGTAAACCTGAGTGCATTTTTTTAAATCTTTTTTCCAAAAGTAGCCAGCCTTAGTTATCACAAAGATAAACAAACAAAATAACAAAACAAACCTGTCTACACCTAATCTGATTTGAAAACAGCCCAACTTTTTGCGTAGTGTATGCAAACATGTACAATGTTCTGTATGGCCTATCACTACATGAGACAAAATGGTTCCTTTACATTTTCTCTGGTCTTACATAAAAATCTTTGAGGGTCATTATATAAATTTGTGTCAAAGAGGTGACATAAGGCTAGATTTTTTTAAACTGGCCTAACCACAATTAAATGTAATTTTACTGATGCTTAAACCCATATTGGTATTTTGTATGTTGGTATTGCTTATACGCACAAAATATTTGGGTTATTTGAAGGTAATTATCTGAAATAACCAATGTAACCAGGAAGAGAATGGGCCAACTCTTTTTATGATCACATTTTCTAACTTTGAGAGGACCTCTATTTTGAGGAATTAAATAAACCTAATCTTAGCCCTAAATTGTAACCTAAGAAAGTAAAAATGGAAACTGGACATGAAAAAGTTGAACCCCAAATTTATACTTACTGATGACCCTCAACAATTCGCAGGCTCTCAGTTTAGAAAACAAAGAGCACACAAAACTCTATTCATGAAATAACAACCTACATCACTGGAAGGCAAAAAAGGTGACCAATACAAATGACCCATACGATGGAAACCCAGCACGAACCAATGAACAATATGCGGCCTCAGCTCATGCTAAAAGTTACCCAAGCAAGGTGTTTACAAACATTGCCATTAACTGGTCTACAGATAAAATCATAACTTATGGTTCCCTATCAATCCAGCTCCCTAGGCACAACAGATAAGCCATGCCATGAAAGCAAACAAACAAACTCCTACTGGGTCCAAAATCATTTTGTGATGTACAAAGTACAACCTAAGAGGATTATAAATAAATTTGATTCATCTTACTCTTTCAAACACAAGTGAATAACAGCTCTCATCCAACCTTGCCAATGGATAAAAATACCACCTATTACAGCGTTGACCCATGCCAAATTGTCTCTTATTTTTGAGAGCAATTTTAAGCAATGGCGACACAATTTGACAACTGATATTAAGTAGGGACATGCAGAGTTATTTTACCTACGACAAAAATCAGAAAAAATCCATGTGGGAATCTTCCCATATAGGTCTAGCAAGTCACAATTTTTAGTTATAGCGCCCTCTATACACCTATTTCCCTTAGAAAGACGTGTAAAATGAGATTTTTATGAACCCAGAGCATCAATGATGCAGGTTAGGCATAATATGATGGCATTCAAAGACCACAACAACATCCTTAAAGTAACCGTTATATATTATATATATTAACCTCTTGGAATATTCCATTATATGTATCGTAATAATCTATACAAGGTCCATGCTGATGATACTTGTTTTTACACATTGCTTTATTCACATAAAATTCTCTCTTAGGCCAACAAGGTATTGTTTTTCATAGTTCTTTTTCCAAGCTAACTTAAAAGGTTACTTCTTTTTGTTCTACCGGTAATTTATTATAAACATGTTATTTGAAAGTCAAATCACCATGAACGCAAACACTTCAAAACACATGGCTTTTGTGAATCCACAGCTCATCCCCTTGACTTACCCAAAGGGGTTGAGATTTTAATCACCTGACTCGTTAGCCTAAAGTATAGATGTTGCCTAATCATACTTGCAAATTCGATTACTCTGGAAGAAATTAGTCATTTTGTATTTTCTGTCCGGTAACACACAGAAATTTATAATGCAGTGGCCTTGGCATCTGGGGCACTGTGATATAAACATTTGTTGATAACTTCAAAACCGCCTCTCCAAAATCAACTGAAATTTTGGAATTAATCTTTTCTCAGGATTACTAATGAACCATAAACAAAAATGAGGTGTTAGAGCACAAAATTGCACCTTTAATTGATTTGAAGTGGCCCGGCATTATCTGAAATGTACCTTACTGCACTTGTTTAATATTAAAAGGGTCATTTAAAAATTGTAGAAAAGGGCATTCCCATTTGTTAAAGCTGGTGTTTTTACATCTTTATAATCATTACCAGAGTATAATTCACCCCTGAAATGAACAGCCTAAAATTGTATTTTTAGTTATGAAAACAATGCACTTTAAATCATGCATATACAATGAGTTACTTCATTGTTATATGTAAGGTAATTATTCTGATGTGAACTCCACAAAATATACCACATTATCTGGGCTTTAGTATTTTTTACAAATTAATTTCACTTGACAATTACTTCAATTGAAATAGGCTATCAATGGCCAATCTATGTAAACTTAGATGAACATACAGTGTAGTAATGTACTGTTAAACTTACCCAAAACCACAAAATATAGCAAATTTATGGCAATGACTTTAACTCAATATTGTTTTATGGAAAACCTGTTCATTTTCTTTTTCAACTTCCAAGGAACAGCAAATATTTTGCTGTATAATATTTTAAAGTGTCGAGATTCAACGGTAAGGACATGCTCATGTGACCTGCATACAGTGAGTTTGCATCGGTGGTGAATTTTTTTACAAACACTTTAATTGAGAGGAATTTAGAACTTCTTCATTCTCTCTCAATTTGTTCCATTTACAGTACTGAACCACGGGGGGGGGGTCCCAATAGGTTTGTGTGTAGGGAAGTGCCTCCACGACTCTGAAGTAGGACCCATAGCTATACCATTTTTGACAAAAAAGGAACCAAGCTATACCAGAGATGCAAATTTTAGGCCCAAATTTAACCCAAATTTGCCATTTTCACTGCACAAAATTTTGAAATCGTTTAAGCAACATTTGGAAAATTTGGCTTCAGAGTGAGGAAATGCGGCTAATTTTCAACAAATTTCAGAAAATTTTTGAAAAAACGACCCCATTGCTATACCAAAATTGGCATGAAAAAAAGAGGTCATTGATATACTGAGAAGGCTGAAAAGGGGACCGATGTTGTGGCACGTCCTGTATGGTACTTTGTGTGAGAACCCCCCCCCCACTTAACCTGTAGTTTCACTTCAATAACATTATTGTCAATGTCTAAGACTAGTTAGACTAAATTATAAAATTTGTGGAGTAATCACTCTTTGCAAATGGGATTATATCACTGAACTAAATTATTCTGAAGTCCAATGGTCCAACCTCTGTGATGGCAATTTACTTGACCAGGACAATTCCTGTGGTTTTGTCAACTGTCAACCTATGACTGGTGGATAACAGAGTTTTGTAAATGCAACTTAAACAAAAATTACTAAAATACATATCAATATAACTAGACTAATCTCACCATTCAACATCGGACACTTCAAAGTGGGCTAATTTTACCCCACTTATAATACCAGATAGGTTTTAACACTTTATCCATAAAAAAATATTGAAAAAAGCAAAACAATTTCACATTCTGTAATCTGTGACAAGCTACAAGGTTCGATGTAATCAGCAAGTTCCAAGTAATAAACAGTGGTTGCATTTACCCTGGCTTCATAGAGAGAGGGTGTTTTGCACTAATCCATAATACATTGCAATGTGCCTATAATGTTCTGTACTAAACATATGTCAGTTATTTTAGGGCAGTGTAAAGACGTTTAAGGAGCACAAAACCTTTCATTATAAATTTTTAAGTACTGTGTTTGTGTGCAGGAATGGCTGTAAAAGGTTGAGTTTTATGTATTAAAAAAATGGGATTTTTGTGGATCACATGCCCGGGACATGCATGGGATTATTTGATGTGAAATGTACCAATACACTGTGCATTGGGGATGGGATAAATATGCTCTATTAGGTAGCTGTGGTCAAGGCCACGATGACTGATTGGTGGAAGTGAGAGAATTTGGACTGTTTCAAGTAACACAGTGCAAGGTTAAAGTTCAAGATATTGCTATTATTATAGTGCGCTTTTGAAACCAGTGTGAACATTGCATTCGTGAATGAGACTTGTATAACTAAGCAATATCTTCAGAGCAACTGGATTAGTGTAAAGTACACATGGTACAAGGCACATGGAACATTAGACACTGGGGAAGATAATGGTGGGAAAACAATAACAAAAACTACCCTTCCAGCAATAACATAACGCTCCATCTACCTAGATAGCATGAAATTACGCCCAGTGGTTATCAGGCCTAGGCTGCCAAAAGCAATGCATCTCTAGGCCAGCATTGATGATAATGCATGGCTTTCACACAGCATGCATCTACATTGTAGGACAAAAGACAATTCAGCATAATCTTGCCTACAAACACAATTCAGGCCAAAAAAAACAAAAGGACGAACAAAATGCCCAAAACGCAACATTGCTCAGAATTTTCAACATCCAACATAAAAACTTTTCAAAAGAAATGGCATTACTTGCATACCTGCGAGTTTCAAAAGAATTGGAAAAGATCCCTCACGGAGACGAATAGGGTAGGAGAGCAACAAGCACTATAACCACCTGGGGTTGTCGACAGAACACAAATATGTGTGGTTTCCTACTCTAATTTTCTACGTGATGACAATAGCCTATAGTATAGGCTAAAAAATCTATTGCCCAAATGAAATTTCACCCAAATTTACAATAACTCGCATATAGTTGTCAAAAGTGTGTCGCCATGATATTTTTTGTTTTATTATCATTTTGTCATATTAAAAAAAGACTTTCCAACATCTGTGGTGGCAATTACTTGACCAAGGACAATCTACTGTGTGTTGTCAACTGTCAAACATATGGACTTGTGGAAACAGAGATATTGTAAAATGGTCAAACTTAATACAAAATTACTTTAAAATACATATCAATATAAACTAGACTAATATACAACCAATTTCAACCATCGACACTTCCCCCCCAAATTGGGCTAATTTTACCCCACTTATAATACCAGAATAGGCTTTTAACACTTTTTCCCTAAAAAAAAATATTGAAAAAGCAAAACAATTTCACATTCAGTAATAGGTGACAAGCTACAAGTTAGATGTATCATGCAAGTTCCCAAGAATTAAACACAGTCGGTTGCCATTTAACCTTGCTTCATAGTAGCAGAGCGTGTTTTGAACTAATCCCCTAATACATGAATGTGCCTATAGGTCGTACTAAACTAGTCAGTATTGGGCCACAGTGTAAAGAAGTTTAAGTGAGCCCAAAACCTCGTCATTATAAATTTTGTTAATGACTTAGTGTTTTGTGTGCTGGAATGGGTGTCGAAAAAGGTGAGTTTATGTATTAAAAATGGGATTTTTGTGTGGATCACATGCCGGGATCATGTGAATGGATTATGAGCGTGAAAAATGTACCAAAAACTGATGCATTGTGGGATGGGCTAAATCTGCTCTCTTAGGTAGCTGTGTGTTCTAAGGCCACTTGATTGAGTGGTTGAAAGTGAGAAATTTGGACGTTTCAAGTTAACACAGTCCAAGGTTAAAGTTCAAGCATATATTGATATTATTATAGTGCGCTTGGAACCATGTGTGAACATTGCAGTCGTGAATGAGACTTGTATAACTAAGCACTATCTTACAGGAGCGCAACTGGGAATAGTGTAAAGTAACACCCCCCACATGGTACAAGGCACACATGGAACTTAGACACTGGGGAAGATATTGGTGGGGAAAACCATAAACAAAATACCCTTCCGGCAATAACAAATATCATCTACCTAGATACGCATGAAATTTACTGCCAAAGTGGTTATCGACTAGGCTGCAAATGCAATTGCCTCTCTAGGCCAGCATTGATACATGAATGGCTTTACACAGGCAGGCATCTACATTATAGAAAAACAGACAATTCAGCATAATCTTTGCCTACCAACACAATTCATGCCCAAAAAAAAACACAAAAGGACGAACAAAATGCGGTGCTGTGACCAAAACGCAACATCGGCTCAGAATTTTCAAAATCCACAACAACTTTTCAAAAAAAGAAAGTCATTACTTGCATACCTGCGAGTTTCAAAAGAATTGACAAGACATGAGAGACTAGTTTATGACGAGAGAACATTGGGTTTACTACTCTAATTTGCTACGTGGATGACAATAGCCTATCTTATAGGCTAAAAATTCAATATTTGCCCACAATGAAATTTCACCAAATTTACAATACTCCTCATATTAGTGTCAAAAGTGTGTCGCCATTGATTTTTTTGTTTTATTATCATTTGTCCTCAGAATAAAAAAGGATTTCCAACAGTGTGTATCTGCAATCTTCCAAATCCATATTATTGTCTTTGCCTTTTTACA
>JAMKCH010045832.1:0-14101 GCA_023653785.1 Ophioderma brevispina | reverse complement strand
GAACTCGGCGCTCAGTAGATGATTGATAAAAAATTAATGTGTTTTTGCTATTATTAAAGGAAGCAAATCTAAAAATTCTATTGCGTCACTGCTTATCTTGTTTATAATGGATGCATTTTATAAGAAATAAGCCATATGGACCTCTTAGGGTTTGCTTGCCTTCACTAATGTCAACCTGTAAACAAAGGACTTATTTCAAAACTGAATTCTTAGAAATTTTTTTTTTGGGTGAAAATTGCCACAATTGGACAACTAGAGCTTTGCGAGGGAAATTGCTAAATGCCTGATTTTGTTTTTTAAATCTGACTGACTCGCCGGGCCGACCCAACAAAAAAAAAGGTTGGGAAGTCAAATGCCCCCATACAAATCTCTGCAGTAGTTACAATTTTATGAACAGTATTAATCTGTAAACACATTGGTATTATCTGTCTTCGATAAATAACACTCTTCATTTGACACCACTTTTCTACAGTATTCCAAGACTACCCATGCCGTCTTTGATGTTCCTGACTCTGTAGCCACCATTGTGGACCTAATGCAGATGATAAGGTGAGATAGGGAAACCCTCATCTTCGTCAGATGTTGTTGCGGGACTCTTAGCATGATTCTGAGAGAGCCAAGGTGAGAGAGCAAGCGTAAAACTACTTTTAAATAAAAGGGCCACTACCATTATTAAGTCAATCATATAATCAAAATGCCAATAAAAACAATTTAAAAAGACAGGCAGGTATGCAATCTTGATGTAGTTTTATCTATTTTTATAGAAAATAAAAAAAACCTAACTCTGGAAGGTAGTCTTTGCTTTCACAAAAAATATGCAAAGTATCATCCCCATTTCCCCCAAATGGTCCAAATGCTTTAAAAAGCTCAACGTTTTAGGTAAGTAGTTAAGTCGGAGGGACGAGGCTTTGGATTACACAAAATGCCTTAAACAAGGCATTCTGCCTGAATAGAATGATTGAACTTAATAGTGAAGCAGGAGTTAGGCCAGGTGATTTGGAGACTAAAATTAAGTGCTTGATTTAGTGAATTCTCCCATGGTAAAGTCCAATCCTTGCAAGGGGGGTGGCCGGTGCTGTTGGGCAGCCGCCCCCTGAGAGTTTCAACATTTAGGTACAAAAAGGGGTTTTTTACGCAAATCAAATTGCGCAAAAATTAGGGGGTTTTAACCAAAATGAGTTGATGATTCTGTTACTGGTTCACGCCCCTTGATGTTTCGCCCTCCTATGATTTTACCCTGGCGCCGCCCTGTCCTTGCATGAATTTTGCCCTATATAATTTGTGACGTACGTGTTATCCCAGGATAGAACCAAATAAATGAAGTTAGTACGAGCACCTTGAACAGGATGTTGAAATTGATGAACATATAATCCCAATTAGTGTGTGGTGCTCATTGAATGTTTCATATAATTTTTTACAGGCCATTCACGCAGCCCAAAATAACTGAAAAGATCAAGAGTATTCATCGTCTGACAAGAACGCAAACAGTAAGATGGATGCAAGCGCCATTGATGCCCGCGTCGCTCCCTCAAGCGCATCCCGCCTTGCTCCGCTTCTTCACAGCATCTCGGACTGAAGAGCAGCATAAGTCCAGAAAAACTGAAGCGGCGAGTGTGCACCTGCCGGGTTCTTGGGTCGTGATAGGAGCGAGAGAGCAGGATCCAAGCATGCATCTTGGTTCTCATGGATGCCCTGAGACTGGCGCACAAGTAAAGTTCTCTGGTTGTTTTATGTGATCTAGTTGATTAACATGATTAGATTTATTCCTTCTGCTTGGACATTAACACACACTTGAAGGTTTTCACCATGTGTAACCTTAATTTTTAAAGTGAAATAGGAATATTATATAGATAAAGGGATAAATGTCCACTCTTTAAGGATGAGCAATTGCCAGTGAGTGATATTGAAAAATACTTGCTGTTTTGGACAAATTTGAGAACCATTCTTCCCAAATCATGATAATGGAAATGCATTATCCCACGAGTACAATACGGTGTAGTTAAGTGGTATTGTGGTTGTAAATATCTGCTTTGTTTTCCATGCAGATAAGTTTTATACAATTTGGTAAAATATGTTTTTTTTGTTCCCTTTTTTTTTCTGCAAGAACTATTTGTAGCTGTAAAAAAATTTGTACCAACTTGTAAAATTCAAAGTTTTTTACAAATGAAAAGTTTGTCCTGTATTTTTGTTACCATTTTTCTATGGCAAATTTTTGTAACATCTTTGTATGAACCATAACTTGTTTCCTGAGATGATTTGTACCGTTTTATATATTTTACCAAGTTACAATAACAAGTTTGTCGTAATTATTAAGTTATGTGTGCTTTGTCTGAAGAGCTCTGATTTATGTGTCAATATGATTCCTAAAAGCTGTCAAGTTTTGCAGAGTGGTACTGAATCTTGCATGCATTCTGTTAGAGCAAGTTATGTAAACTTTGATAAATAATGGTGACGTAATAGGCATAATACTTGTACCTCTGATAGCATTTTTTGGTTGTCTAGAACATAGTATATAATCAGAAGTTTAATTGTAAACTGCCAAACATACCATTTACTAGTATATATATTTAAATTAACTGAATTTTGGGCAGGAGCACCATGAATATTCCCAGACAGTGCTGGCTGTGGTTGTTATGGAAAATCACTGAACAAAATGACTATAATAACACGCCTTTTGGTAACTTGGCACACCCCCTTTGTGTATTAATTTATTACAGAGAGTATGGTTACTGATATGTGGGGCTACAATCACAATGTTGTCTTGGCTTTTAATAAATGTCATACTACTTTACATACTAATTACTAAAAGCAGAGAAGCTATTAATTCTATCCCACAATGCATTTCAATATCAAATACATTTTTACACGGATTTGGTGCAAGAATTACTTAAAAAATTGCAGATTGGGGTGAGTTCTGTTATTTAGTGACTACTTGTCACTATAAAGTTATGACAACCAGTGCAAAAATTGTTTTGGAAAAATTGCATTAGGGGAAGGAACACTGTACGTCTTACTAAAAGCTAGACATATGTTTGTACTGAAATATGGCTTTAACCTTACAAGCAACTATCATTGTATAATTTATATTTTTGCTAGGACTGTGGATGTTAAATTGTGGCCAAAGTAGACATGTCATTTACTAGCTCCTTTGTCAAAGAAACTAATATAAGTTAAAGTAAACTGCCAATACAAAAATAAAGAAAAACATTCATAAATAACTTTGGGGGGCAAGGTTTTACCCATTGAATGTGGGTATAAATGATGCTAATAATATTCAAAACCTTGTTTAAATGTGCTGTGGTTGAATTACAGAATTACCTTATAATATGCGGTGTAGGTCTTGATACTTTCATACAATTCATCAAAAAAACTTTAGGGCTTAGTTACTGTAGCAGGTGTATCTTCAGAGAGATTTTTCCTGATTGTCATGTTTCAGGATTTTTTTATTTTCAAAATTTCTTCAACTTTATTTAACAAATTTCATCCCGATTCTAAGCACTTCGGGTCAATTTTAACGCTGTTTTCAGGATTTGTACCAGTCGGTTTTTTTCGAAAAAACTCGAATTCACACCCCTAAATTGGAGATATTCAATCATTCTAACTTTTTGTTGGAAAATTCTGCTCATCAACAAATTACAAGTTTGGCAAATAGATAGCATCCATTTAAAGTTCTGACTCAGAGATTTCAAAATATATATTTTGTGTGCGCACCTTAAAAATAGTCAACAAAAAATGAACTACAGATACTTCCGCCCTCCGCCTCGCCTAAATGCTCATTCCAAGTTAGAGCGAATCAGATTTGTTTTTCGTTTCATGTAGTACACACATTTTTGTACAGTGTATACAAGTGCATAGGATACGTGTAAATACAAATTTCCGGATCCGGATTTTTAAACAAGTTGCATTTTTATACGAAGGACTTCGAAGTGAGCTTAGTTATTTCACACAGTGATTATTATATGGACAAGCATTAGTATATGCAAAAAAGACGATTTGTTTTGAAAATTGAGGCGCCCTCCCCGGGGAATCTCTGAGTCAGCCTTAAGTAAAATCATTAATGTGGAAGTGATATTGGTTGCTGCAATGTGCCATATTTCCATTGTAGCATAATTGTTAATGCCTCTAGGAAGGAAGGACGGTGATGTGTTTTAACCTGATAACCAAACTGTTGAAGGTCTTTGACATAAACAAAATATGTATATAATGCATAATGAATTGTTTATAATTTATGACTTATGTATAATGTATGAGTGTGTTTGTGTGTGTGTGGGTTGGATGCAGGGATCGAGAATTTATACATGTGTGTGCATGTTTGTATACTGTGTACAGGTAAAACTGAGTGGTATCTGGTGTAACTACTGTATTGTCCTGTAAATAAATGCTCAGGGGGTCTTACATGATTCTAACATAAAATAGGACATTTTGTTAAGTTATAATTTCCATTGCAACCAAAGCGAGCACCGCTCCCCTTTGTTCCCAACAAAAAGGTTTATGTTTGAACATGTGCAACAACATCAACAATGGCTGCTCCAATACTGTACAAAGGACCTATAATTAAACACTCTTTTTGAAAATTTTGCACCCCCTGATTTATTATTTCTACCGACAGTACGGTATACATAACTATGTGGAGCACAATTTCATTGTGTCATTTGCTTTAAAAATGGCATGCTACTTTACATACTACAGTACTAAAAGGTATAGTGTTATTCACAATGCATTTCTTCCGAATACAAGTTTGCCCTGGTTGTCACATGAAGTTATGTGACAAAAAGTACTTAAATTGCAAGATAGGGATGAGTTCGTTTATTTTGGTACTTTTTTCACTATAAAGTCATGTGACACCAGTGCAAAAATTGTATGGGAAGAATTGCATTATGGGAAGAGAAGAACACTGTACCTCTTACTAAAAGCTAACATATCTTTGTATGAAATATGGCTTTAACCTTACAAGCAACTATCATTGCCTTCTAATTTATATTTTTGCTAGGACTGTGGATGTTAATTGTGGTCAAAATAGACGTCATTTACCATAGCTGACTTGTCAAAGAACCTAATATAAGTAAAAGTAAAGGCTCAGCATGCCAAACAAAAAATAAAAAGAAAAAAATTCATAAATAAATTGGTGCTTTGGGGCAAGTTTTACCCATTGAATGGTGGGTAATGATGCTAATAATATTCAAAACCTTTTCAATGTCTGTGTGAATACAGAATTACCTTATAACATATGCAGGTCTAGGTATTTGATACTTCATACAAATCATCAAAAAACGTAGGGCATTATTACAGTAGCAGGATGTGATCTTCAGGATCAGGGAGTTTTCCTGCAGTTCATTTTAAGGATTTTTTATGTCAAATTTCTCACACTGATTAATTTCAAGCCCGCTTCTAAGCAGCTAGGTCAAATTTACGCTGTTTTCAGGATTTTTCCAAATTCAGGATTTTTCCAAAAATAGATTCACACCTAAAATTGGAGATATTCAATCATTCTAATGATTTGTGGAAAATCATGCTAATCATACAATTAAAGTTGGCAAATAGATAAATCCATTTTAACAGTCTGACCAGAGATCAAAATTCCATATATTTTTAGTGTGCAGCTGCAGCAATAAAAAACATAGAAACTAAAATCTCGCCTGCCTAAATGCTCAATTCAAAGTTAGAGTGAATCAGAGTTTTCCGTTTTCTGTAGTACACATGTTGTACCAGTATAACAGTGCATAGGATTGTGAGAACCAAAATCCGGATCCGGAATTTAAACAAAGTTGCAATTTTCTATACGAAGGACAGAGACTGCGATTTGAGCTTCGTTATTTCACACAGTGATTCTTATATGGACAAGCATTATGTATATGCACAAAATACGATGTTTGTGAAAATTGAAGGCACCCGCCCGGGGAAAGGGAAAATTTTGAGTCACCTTTAAGTAAAATCATAAGTGGAAGTATATTGTTGCCTGCAATGTGCCATATTTCCATGAAGATAATTGTTAATGCCTCTAGTAAGGAAAAGGACTGGTGATATTGTTTTACAACAGGATACACCAAACTGTTTTGAGGTAGTTGACATAAACAAATATGTATATAATGTGTATCGGAATTGTTATAATTTATGACTTATGTAAGAATGTAGAGTGTGTGTGTGTGGATTGCATGGATATGGCTTGAGAATTTACAGGTGTGTGCATGTTTGTATACATGTGGTCACAGTACAACTGGTGTATCTGTTCGTAACTACTGTATGGTATGTAAATAAATGCTCTAGGGGCATTACATTTTCTAAATAAAATAGGACTTTTGTTAAGTTATATTTCAGTGCCTAACCAAAGCTAGCACCGTCTGATGTTCCCAAACAAAAAAAAAAAAGGTTGATGGTTTGAAAACAGGTGCAAAACATCAACAATGGCTGCATCCAGAGCGGTAAAAGCAACAAATCTCTGCGTAAAAATAGAAAGCACGTTTATGGTAAATCTGTGGTCAATTTTGCAATAGCGATTTCTAATATCAGTGTATACTTTGCATATGCATGATTTTTTGGTATTTTTAGGAAACCTTGGTCAACAAAATGGGCGTTCGCGTGTTTAGAGGGGGAGCAGTTATTACAGACCAATAGGGTACTTGTAATAGACACTTATTGAATAGAAAGCCATGGATGGTGGACCAATATATCATCAGGACTACATACCATGCACCTGTCAAGATTCCGTGCAAACAATAAAAATGGCTATGATTGAAAGTTAATGTATTGGAGTGTGGAATGGTGTTCTTTTTTGTCACCAAAGGCTGGACTGAGTTCCATAACTTGATTGTTGTCTATCGTTCACTTAAACAACATGTGTCACAGGCAGGCAAAATACAAAAGAAAGACTAATAAAAACTTTGAAGAAATGCTTTTTGAATTAGAAAGTACTACTGAATTGCAGGTCCCCAACTTCACATCCATACCAATGTTGTTAATGATACATGTAAACTGTACTTATTGATATACTAAAACATTGGGAGCTCCGTACCTGACCCAGAGGACACCGTTTTTTTTCTGACCACTTATGAATTCAGAAACCTTATAATAAAAAGCTTATTGTGAAGTGTTTCGAATTCATAAGTGTGTCAGAAAAAAAGTTCAGTGGGTTGAGGGTACGAAAACTTCCAAGGACATCTCATTAGAGGTATGAGAGCATCAGCCCAGAAGGTGTTGGTTAGACGAAACGAGATACCAATAGCTGAATACGGAAAATCAGAGAAAAAAGAAACTTTTGCAATATGAAAGTCTGCCGGGATCCGTTGTTGCGTGTGCCCCAGGAGAGGGGTAAAGTTACTATAGGGGTCCAAATGTGGAATGCTCTAAATCTAATGTAATATAGTCAAATTATTCCTTAGGGAAGAAGAGTAAAAAAAGTCAATTGAGTAACACGAGGTGGTGCTTCCTTGCCAAGATATTGGAAAATAGGCTAAAGTCATGTGTTTAAAGAAAGGTCACCCGTTGCATTACCCAGATTTGATTGTAAAAATTTTTTTTAAATTGTTGAATGTACGGGGGGGGGATCCAAATATGAAATGCTTTTGCACTTTCGGCGGTCTCCTTTTGTTTTATGGAAGGGGTACAAAATTCCCTGTAGGGCTCTATGGGGACGGGGGAATTATACCCCTCCCTATGAAAGGGAACCAACCCTAGGCAAATAAAAGCATATTGGAATCAGATCATTAAATATATTTTTAAATATTTTTTACAAAGAAATTTGGTATTACAATTATGTTGACCTTCTGAATAAAACAAAGACCCTTTAGACCTATTTCCAAATACCTTGGAAAGGAGCACCACACACAGGTGACCCAATTGACTTTTTTACCCTAATAACTAAGGAATAATTTGAGCTATATTTTATAGATTTTAGAGTAGTTCAAACATTGACCCCATAGTAAATGACCCCTCTCATGGGGCCTAACGAACAACGTGTCCACGGCAGCCTTTCATATTTGCAAAAGTTAATTTTCTCTGAATTTCCCGTATCAGCATTGGTATCCGTGCGTCTAACCAAACCTTCTGGGTGACGGTAGTAGAGCAACGTTACCGTATAGTGCCATGCTGTTTGCGTCAAAATAGTGGACATAACCTGTACAGAAAGTGAGCTCTTCCGATATTGTTTTTATGGCAATCAAGAAATGCACGCAGATGGCATAAGTCTTCAGTGATGTACCTTATGTAAATAAATCTGAACCTCCAGAAAGCCAATTTTTTACGTCTAAATAAGTGTGATGTTTGTATGTAATGACTCTGCCATTCATCCTGGTCAAAAATAGGGTGGGCCATCTATACTCTGGGTCAATAAATCATTACCTGAGTGATTTCCTTTACATCAGACAAAGCCGGGATACAGAAGACAGAAAAGCCACTCCACTCAGTGTGTTAAGCCATCACAGCAACTACAAATCATCCCACACTATCATCAGTTAGTTTACCATGCTTTGAATGAATGCCATTTTAGGACCACATTGTACTACAAGGAGATGCGGAACACAGGACGACAACCCAACTTGTGACATGTGCGGACCGGTTCTACGGTTTCACAAGGAACCAGACTGATTGAGACTCTATCTGACAGTGGACACAAACTGTCAAACCCCTGTTGCAAATTGCTCGCAACCATTCAACTAGTGTGCCACAAACTCGAGTGATACTCTCCAACCCCTGGATAATACAGTTCAGTTCATTCTTGCATCAGATGACCTTATGTTGATACCAAAAGCAACCGCGTCCGCTTTAGGTTTTTTGCAAGTTGAGGAAACAGATCCAGCGTACAGACCGCCCCCCAAACCCGACGATTAAAGCCAACACCAAAGCCGCGCACCAAGATTCCAAACCCATCACCTGTGAAACCAACTGTCACACACGGAATCTGTCACGACACTACACCTATGACGAACTACCATATTATCAGAATTCAAGCCGGACTGTTTTAATTGGGTGACTCAAGTCCCCAAGCACTGTCGGGAGACGTCTGTTCACGTCGCTTGAAAGTCCCAAATCTGTGCATCCCTGGTGGTAGCAAATTAAACTATGGATAAAATTGGCACATTTCCTATTGAAGAGCACAACCCTATCAGTAATTATACACTGGGCACCAAACCAACTTGAAAAATTGTCTCCCAACGAGTGTCTCGACCTTATTGTTGAACTTGCGCAAATGTCACACATCAAACCCAAACATTCAGTGGAATATATCGCTAACTTTCAGGATCAGCGGGAAAAGGAAAAAATCCGCATGGTTTGAAAAGAATGAAAGAACTACAAAGCCACGCAACATAATTAAATCGGCTAATAAAATAGAACGCCCTTTTATGTGTAAAATCTTGGTCAATTTGGCATAGCGCTTCTTATATCAGTGTATACTTGCATACTGGCATGGATTTTTGGTATTTTTAGGAACGGTTGGTCAAGAAAAAGGGAGCGTTTATTAGAGGGGGACCTTATTACAGACAATGGTACTTGTAATAGACCTTATTGAATAGCCAGCCATGATGGTGGACCATATATATGCATTCCAATTCCAGTACTACGCTACATTCACCTGTCAATGATCCCCGTGAAACATATAACATGGAAATGATTGACAGCTTAATGTATGAGTTGTGGAATGTGGTGGCTTTTGTCAACCAATATGGCGGGTGACGACTCATATATGATTGTTGTCTATCGTTTCACGTTAAACAACATGTTGTCACAGGCATGCAATCCAAAGAAGACTAATAAAAACTTGAAGAAGTGGCTTTGAATGAGAAGTAACGACTACTACTACTGAGCCATTGCAGGCCCAACTTCAATCACATCACATACCAGTTGTAATGATACATGTAACTGATCATTATTTAGATACCTACCACATTGGGATCTCCGGAACCTGACCCATCGGACACCCTTTTTTTTTTCTGACACCTTATGAATTCAGAACCTTGATTGAATAAACATGCTTTATTTCGTGAGTGTTTCCGAATTCATAAGTGTGTCAGAAAAAAGGTCAGATGGTGAGGTTACCGGAAACTCCCCAAGACATTCTCATTAAGTTATAGAGCCTACAGCCCATGAAGGTTTTGTTTAGAAGACGAACATATACCAATAGCTGGAACCGGGAAAATTCAAGAGAACAATATAATTTTGCAAATATGAAAGTCTGCCTGGGGTATCCGTTTTGGTTAGCCCCCAGATAGGGGTATAGTCCTATATGGGTTCAATGTTTGAAACTGCGCTAAATCTAATGTAATATAGCTCAAATTATTCCTTAGGTAGCAGGAGTAAACAAGTCAATTTGGTCACACGCGTGCGGTGCTCCTTTCCAAGATATTTGGGAAATAGGCTAAGGTCATTTTTGTTTATTCAAGAAGGTCACCCTTTGCAATCCCAGATACTTGATTGGTAAAATATTTTTTTGTAAATGTTTAATGATATCTGAATCCAAATATGAAATGCTTTTGCACTTTCGATTCGCGGCGTCTCACTTGTTGTTATAAATGGAAGGGTACAAAATTCCCCTGTAGGACTCATGGGGACGGGGATATTATACCCGTCCCTATGAAAGGGAAACGCAACCCGATGCAAATAAAAGGCATAGTTTTTTGAATCAGTATTCGTGAAAATTTTTTTAATATTTTTTTTACAAAGAAATCTTGGTATTACAATTGTTGACCTTCCTTGAATAAACAATGACCTTTAGCCTATGTTCCCAAATACGGGAAAGGAAGCACCACACGCGTGACCCAATTGACTTTTTGACTCCTAATAAACCTAAGGAAGAATTTGAGCTATATTTTTTTTAGATTTAGAGTAGTTCAAACATTTGACCCCCATAGTAGCTTTTCCCCTCTCCTGGGGCTACACGCAACAACGGTCCGTCAGACTTTTCATATTTTGAAAAGTTATATTTTTCTCTATTTTCCGGATTCAGCTATTGGATCTCGTTCGTCTAACCAAAACCTTCTCGGCTGATGGTCTCGTAGAGCACATTTTACCGTATAGTGCCATTCTGTTTTTGCTGCAGCATATGTGGACATTACTGTACAGAAAGTGATGGCTCTTCCGATATTGTTTTTTTAATGGCAATCAAGAAATGCACGCAGATGGCATAAGCGTCAGTGATGTACATTATGTAAATAAATCTGAACCTCCAGAAGCCAATTTACGTCTACATAATTGGTGTAGGTTTGTCCTTGTATGACTCTGCCATTACCTCCTGGTCAAAATATGTGTGGGCCTCTATACTCTGGGTCTGAAATCAATTACACTGAGCTGATTTCCTTTACCTCAACACACCTTGATACAGAAGAACCACTCTCCAACTCTATGTGTGTTCAGCTAATCACAATCAACCCAAATCAGCCCATCACATCATCATTAGTTTACCATGTTTGAGAATGCCAGTTTGGACCACATTGTACTAACAATAGATGCAGGAACACAGACTGGACAACCCAACTTGTGACACTGTGCGACCGGTTCTAAACTGTTTTCAAATGAACCAGACTGATACTCTATCTTGCAACATTGAGCACACCTGTCCACCTACCCCTGTTGCACTTGCTCGCAACCATTTCACTAGTGTTCCCTCAACTCGAGTGATACTCTCCAACCCCTTGATCCTACAGTTTCAGTTTCCCCTCTTAGAATCCGATGACCTTATGTAATACCAACAAGACCAACACCGCTTTAAGTGTTTTTGCAAGTTGAGGAACCAGAGCCAAGCGTACGACCCCCGTCCCCAAACCACGACGATTAAATCCAACACCACAGCCGCGCACCAAGATTCCAAAACCATCACCTGAAAACCAACTGAACGTCCCCACTGAAATCTGCACGTACACTACACCTCCTCTGACTACTACACCTATTACTCAGAAAGTCAAGTAGCCGGACTGTTTTAATCTTGGTGACTCAATCCCCCGCACCTGTCGGGAGACGTAATGGTCACGTCCCTCTTGAAAAGGTCCTAAAATCTGTGCATCCCTGGTAACAACTTAGAACTCCTGTATAAAATGGCACCTAGGCCTTATTGAAGAGCACAATCCCTCATCAGTAATTATACACTGATGGCACCACCAAACTGAAAAATTGTCTCCCCAACGAGTGTCGCGACCTTATTTTGAAACTTGCGCAAATGATCACCCACATCAACCCAAACATTCATGTAGGAATATCATCGCGAACTGTTCAGGATCATGCAGGAAAATCAGCATGGCTGAAAGAACAAATGCCAGACTTTTTTGATAATGTTGCAATATTTCCCCGTGGACCTATATAGATAGACAGTAACTGAACTGCACATCTTCACGCGATGGACTGTCACTCAACATAAACGTGGAATTAAAACACTGTCAATGAACTACATTTCTTTTTTAAGGTACTACTGACATCGATCATGAACATCTTGAACTTGAAAAAGAACTTAAAATTGTGTGCATTAATTATGTTGATTGTAAATGTACACCTACTACAAATATACAAAGCAATAATAATTCTGTAACTCATACAATGGTTATGTAAAATCTCATCTGGTCAACAAAAACTAGGGCGCATGATTAATAGCCTTCAGTTACATAATCTTACAAAAGATAGTTTCAATCATATGCATGATTCACAAACTGTAAAGCTTTAAACTCTTTTCAATATTCATTCATCACCTTTTCCTTAATTACATGTATGTGGTATTTGTTCTTGTAAAATACTCCAACACAGCACTGTATTATCATCATCAGTTCCTTTTATCTTTTCATGTTAATTGTTAACATGATTATAATGCTAACATACTGGGTATTCCTGTTTCCTATAGGACATGCCCAGGTAGGTGAACACCCTATTTGCACGTCTGCCACAAAAATGGAGAAAGTGCGCAGGCGTACTCTTGGTAATTGTACTAAGTGCGCAGCGCACTTAGAGCGATTTCACTAAACTGCGCAGAACACATTATGATGCTCCCTTTTCCTGAATTATTGGAAGTGCGCGGCGCACTATAGTGTTTTCCAAAATCTGCGCACGCTAAATATTCTTAGGAGATCAATGGGTTTTAGGCTGGGTATCGTTGAAAATCAGTTCATCATTCAAATGTTTCAGTTCGCAGTTCCGAAAAAATTGGTACTGGAGAGAGATCGGCTGAAAGATGACTGATATGACCCAATGTTACAGTGGTGTTTTATTGTGGAACGATCTCGATTGCTGTGAAATACGGAAAGGCTTCAAAATACGAAATAAACAAAAATACAAGAGCAAATATTTTAAATCCTCACCATAGTTGTATTTTGGTTTATTATTGTTCCCTAAAATTTTGAGATTATTTTAATATTTTGTGCAGATATGTTTTAATGTTTTGGCGTAGGTTTGCTGTTTTATACTGATATTTTTTTTTTTAGTGAATGTATACTGTGATATTTAAATAGGCCTAGCTAGTATTTTAAATTTTTCTAAATTAGTTAAGATGTTATAAATGTTGCAGGGCCCTGTGTTAGATCAGATTGGACTGACTGAATCGGGCTTAACCTAGGTAAGCTGTTGCAAATAAATAAATGGATTTTCTAAGGACTAAGATATAGATTTACATAGTACATAATTACCTGAATCAAATGAAGATATCGATTTCAAGTTTACACGCGATTGTTGAAAAAGAACATCACCATCATGACAAATTCATGAAATGGAAGTCTCTGGATCAGACGAAGAGGGAGGGTTATATAATATATATGCAAATCAGTACATAATATACAGATTATTTAGATGGTCGGGATGGGCGTAGTCGAATTTCAAAGCCAGGTGCCATCCTTCTTTTTAATTCCGTTTGATTCGACGTGGATGATAAGAAGCGTAAGTAATAAAAAAATACATGTTAAAATGGACATTTAGTAGGCCAGAGCCTAGTCTCGGTCTCCCATGGCTTACCTTCAAACATTTTGGAATTTTTCGGAACCGGTGACTCTTACCCATGCGTTTGCCATGCATTTCGTTTGCATTGAATCAGAATGCGTTCTACCAAAAAGTGCAATTTTGTAAAATTTTCGTCCGTAAACGAGTTGAAATGACAAAGCAGTTGTAATATAGAAATTGGGAACACATGCATTCATACAAG
>JAMKCH010045831.1:0-12550 GCA_023653785.1 Ophioderma brevispina | reverse complement strand
TCAACCTTCATCCATCACCTGTGTACCAAGCCACCTGGCACAATTGAAGGATTTGAAAATCATAGACATACTTTTTAAATCTCCGCAACTTCTTTTGGGGAGCAAAGTAGCAGATATCGAATTACTATAGAATTACTTAGTGTCTGTTCATTCACCCTTGTGATCCATTCACAAACAATGCGTAAGATTACCGATCTTAGGATTTTTTGGGCCCTGGATGTATGTAAAAGTGTGGGGTGATTGCTCTATTTTCCAGTGACCTTAAACAATAAGCCCGTTTGACCTCAATACTCCTCATTTACTGTTTTTGCTTGTACAAACAAAAATTACTTTAGAAAAAAATGATTGAAATTGGCTCATCACACAACTTGTATTATAACACGTAGATGGCGAATGCTAGTGCAAAAGCCGTAACCATCTTTTGCCCGCAGTGCGTCCTTATCCATAGTTGTTGGTGTACCAATTTATTCATATATTGCCCGATGATTTCCATAATCTGGTGTATCATTGTAGGATTATGTATTCATGCATTTTCATAGAACGATGTACCATTTCCAGGGGCCAACATAGTTTACGGTGCGTACGGCAAATTCGCATTTTCGATAGGGATGACCGTAGGAATATTTAATCATAGTTTCCAAAACGAACGTTCGGTGGCTCCTATTCTTCAGCACGGCATACGGCATCTGTCTCGGCTTTTTTTTCTATATCTATGGCTCATCATTATTTACCCCATCTGTGTGTTTCATACAATTTTTAAATGAGTCATGATACAAATAACTGCATCAAAACAAATGAGCTTTACGCCAGTAAATGAATATGGGAAGTAAGCATTACATAGACTTTCCATATATTGGACCGATAAGTGTTTTCTCTTTATGTCAGTATAAACGGGTTGCAAGTGGCAACTTACATGAATGCACACCTTATGGAGTTTAGTGTTAATGTTGTGTGCACGAGAAAAATTACAAAACTCAATTTTATTTCACCTAATTATTTACTTTCAATCAAATTTCATGATAATCAGTTACCAGTCATCTCCTTCACACCCATTTCTCATTGATTGCTCCTCATCCATCCTCGTGTCCACCAGTCCCACCCAAACACACATCATCCATCCATCATCCATTCTTCCTCCACCTAACCACCCCCCTCCCCACCCATCCACAAAACCTCTAGTGAACCGTCAAGGCCATGGTCCGACCTCTCAATCACTAATGGCCTCGTCCCCAGAATCCCATATTTTACAGAAGTGTTCAATGTTAATATCTGAAGAAAGCTAATTTTTCTTCTCATTACCCCTGTGAAATCTTAGGCTGACGGATTTTGGTGTTGAATTTATGAGCAAAAATGTGCCTCAGTTTTGGTCGACCAATATTTTACACACATACTCTAATGGGGATTTACAAAATAACATTTTTTATCTTTCACTCAAAAGGGGGTTGAAATATGGGCACAAAACGTTACAGATGGGGTCTTTTGGTGGTGAATGCAATTCTATCAAGATAAAAAAAAAAAATTATATACTTGCATTGGATCTTCCATCCACCTTTAACATATGGATTTGTTGGTCAAGGGTTACCAGTTTGGAATTTGGTGTGATAGGCAGACTAGTCTAAAACATTTCACAACAGTGCAATATTTATATTATGTCATGATTGTTTTTGTCTGACTCGGAATTCACTCTGCAAGCACACGATGGGGGGGACGTCACTGCATCTGAAGGATTCTTTATGGCTGTGCTTTTTGGTAGGATACTGCAAAATGCTTACAACGTCCAAGGAATTTAGAATCAGATGCTTGCGGCTACCATTGCAAATGCATGAGTACAAAAGGTGCTGTAGCTGTTGGTTTGTTTTGCGTTGCAATTGTTGTTTTGTTGAAACCCATTAAGGCTAATAAGTGTTGGTCCTCTTCCCTTTTCTAATTGTAGAACAAGCAAAGTCCGCAGAAGGCTTCCAACAGCAAGGTTATTGCAGATGAGGATGCCGGCCTTTCAAGGAGAACTCCTTGGATCTTGTCGTCAGCAGCCTCAGGTAGTAATTATACGTGTATTTACTTTGGGAACACAGTGATCCCTGCATGCTTCAACAATCTCCTTGAGCAATTGGTAGGGGGAAAGGTTTCATAAATAGGCCCATATGCAAATAGGTAGTGCCATTTATTCTGTCAAGGCGCTCGTGCCATCATCATACACGCATTACCGAATCAATTCTAATACCTCATTTGTATGCTTTGGACTTCTGTATTGAAACATTTATTACATTTTGTAATGATATACAATTAACATTCAGACCACTTCCAACTTTGCATACATAATGTATGTGTTGATGTTTAGCACTGATTATCGGCAGCTGTCTGATGTTATGTAACAGCACATCACTTTGGCGATGTCATCAAAGCTTATCACACACTGAGCATAGGATCATTAAATATTGACAATTCAGAACCCCATTGCTCAGTGTAATGAACTATCAGCATTTGCCTCTCCAAACGAACGATCATTTTCCTTTCCTTTCCTCTTAAACACGTGACATAATATTATAACGACTATGAAAAGAGTAACAAGTGAAATTTATATCAGTCACACAGCAGCTGTTTTTGAAAGTCTCATTATTATGACAAAATGGCATAAAAAGTTTTAAAAAAATCATGGGACCACAGTTTTTAAACAACTGATTTGTATTATATATTCCACTAGCTATACCCTGTGCACTGTTATGAAAAGTCGTTGTGAACAATATGATGTTCTTACAAATCTATTTTTTGCACAGATCTCTATAGTTAATGGCATATTAGGAGGGCAGTATAACATAAAAAATTTGATCTTTGTAGACTTATCTGACTTGATTCTCCCAGTGGATTTTTTACAGGGGTAATAACTGCTGTACCTACATGCAAATTGTGTGTCACCATTGTTTAAATTGTTCTAAATAACTAATAAAAGACAATTTGCTTTGTCAAACATCTGTCGATCATCTTTTCAGTATGAAACACAATGGGACAACACAAACGGAGAATCCTTTTAAACTGCCAGCATGTGCCCTCAGACCAGGGCTTAGGTGAGCTTGTAGCTTGTCAAATACATCTGTTGTTCAATTTAATCATACAAACCTCTTAAATAAACATGGGGGGGGGGTTTTACCGATTGAATACTAAATCACTGATGTCCCATAATTGTTTAAAATATATCAAAAGGGTCAAACTTGCACTCATCCTTCCAGAAATGTTAAATTTCATTCCATACATATCAACAAGCTAAAGTTTATCACGTTATATCAGTAGCCTTCATACTAGTACGCCTTGGTCTGGTGTACAACAAGCCCGTACTGTTTTCATGCATGTCCCAGTCGGCACAGAGAAGGGTGACAGCTCAAACCGTTGCAAGCATTGCCATAATGCCCATCTCAAATTTGCACAGGATATGACAATGTGACTGTCCCTGGATTGTATGCGCACAGGTCAGAGGTTGTTTTGAATCACTCCCACAATGACCAGTTTTGGGAATTTACATCAATAGGTCATGTGATCCCCCAAAAAATCTATTCTTAACACATAAACACTCCTGACTTTTATGCTCATTCCTAGCTCACAAAGATTAGTACTTAGTAGCAGGATCCATGATGTCTTTGGTTCTCAACTTTGGAACCCTTTTTATCTTAAAGAAAGTGCCAGGAGTAGATTTTTTATATACAATTTCTCTCAAATTCACTGGACGGTTGTAGACCACCACCGCTAACATTGTCGAGGGTTTATTGGACAACAGGTGCAAAAGAAAACCGCAAGAAACCTTTTTTGAATCTGTGACCCTGCTATCGTAATGCTTTCCCCATAGAAAACAATTCTTTGACTTTCTTTCTTCTTCGTGGCACGTACAGAAAGTACTAATCATATCAATACATAAAGACGGCGTGGTTCGGATTGATTCACTTCAGGTGTGATCTAATACTTGATACGCATTCTAATACGTAAAAAACCCTGGGTTCGAGAAAAATGGGGGCGCTTCTTTCTGATAATCTCTGTGGTCTACTTTAAGTACTGACATGTTTTTAGCACAGTACAGTATAGGCACTTGCAATGCATTATGGGATGGGTTCAAACCCCCTCTCCCCGAGATAGGAGAAGAGAAACATAAAGCTGGAAGTGGGTCAGTGTATCGCCACCAGTGTAAAACTCCATTTCCCCATGAGCTGAAGAGACCGAACAGAAACCGTCCTTCCCATTGTTTCATCCCACATGAAGAATTTTCATCCCAGTGCTACTCTGTGGATCTTTTCTAAAGTGCTATTTCTGGAAAAAATGCTCCTGTTCACAGAGATTTCATGACAGATCACTAGCTGTTTTGGGTATTAGTAAGAGTATCTTGATATTATAAATAGGGGCATCCACCAGAAACCTCTTTTACATTTACCAAGAAAATTAAATTCCCCTTGTGATAGATTGGTAAATCATTGTGTTTACTACATGCTTAGGGAATTTAGTGTGCTTCTATTGGACAGTGTAGAGCTGTGTGATGTAATGAGTCCTTTTTTAGGTATGAAGTAGTGGGGGGAAAGATAAATAGCTCTGCCACATGAGAGGACTTGGCTAGCAATTTTGATCTGCAGAGATAGTAGATCTGAGCATGATTTTGGGAATTGGTACTCTCTTACGACGAATTGAACCCAAGGCGATACTATTATTTTAAGTGGAAGAAGAACGAGGCCCGAGGCCGAGTTCTTCCACGCAAAAATAATGGGTTGCCGGGTTTCAATTCGTTAAAAGAGAGTACCGGTTCCCAAAATCATTACCTTTATTCTCATTTTCAAACGCTTTATCATTTAAGGTCATCTTTAAACCAATTTCGCGATGCTTTACGGCTTAAATACAACAAGAAAGGATGCCACCACCCAGATGAAAACAATCGAACAACCCACTGAACGCAACGATCATACGCAACGGACGGCAACGTGGGCAGGCGTGCGCGAAACGTAGCAAAACGCGGTTATATGACGCAAGCCCAAAACCTAAAAATAATTCAATAAGCAGCGCGTACTACCTGGGTTAAATTAAACGAATTGAACCCGGTCATCAGCAATGAAAGTGCTTACATTCACAGCTGTTTAAGAATGCTATTCCAAACTTACTAACAGATAGTTCTATTCTGCTTGGTTAATCTATAAAGTATGAAGAGCTTTAATATTTTAGGAATCAAAAGGATTCCAGTCGGGTACATATGCCACAACAGACTTGTAGACTGTTAAGTTTCCTTGTATCAAGGTGAATTCATATGTTGACCTATTTTATGGACTGCTACTCTCGAAAGTGGATATCAAATATTGTGGTGTCAGCCAGGGTTATACTGAGGCTGGACGTATTTGTGTCTTCTTTCTGCCACTCTTGACTGGTCTCAAGATATTCTTGGCTCGTGGATATTCCCATGATGGAATGCTCACTGCCCTGGACAATTGGACCCTGCATTTGGCCACTAATGTACAGTTAGTACCAACAGATGTACCAGGGTTCTATTTAGCAAACATTGGCCCTTAGTTAAGACTGTGCTGCAAAGGCATCATTTCTCATTATGATGATAGGTAATACACTGACATGGAAAGTGCTGAACAGATGTTCTAGGATCCCATATGTTCCAATATCTACAGACTATCTACCAAGTCGAGATTTAGGGTATATGCCCATGTAGTGCTGAGATGGCCAATAGTTTTATAACATTTATGACTGTAAGTGATGTTCCATTAACAAAGAGAGACACATGTGTATTTCAGGTTCAAGGGATATGACAAACACGGTAGATGGGGGACATTAAATTTTCATATATTGATATCCGTTAAACTACGTAAGTAAGGTTTCAGGGCACTTGTAATTTAAGGATATATGTGCCAATAGATTTTCATTTGTTCTGTAAAATGTGTGGGTATGGTTCAAAATATTTAGTTCCCGGTTGAATAGATGCTAAAACAGTTTGAGATCTGAGTAGACTTGTAATTTTTAGTGCTAGCTATGTTGATAGGTTTCCATTTTTTTTTTTGCGTGAGCACTGGAGCCCATCACCTTTGAACTGTGAGGTCTCCAAGATTATCCAAAAGCCAATAAGGTTTGCCAGAAGGCTATCAGTATACTAAGGTGGGCCTGATGGCTACTGCAGTCCCTGAGGAATTGTATTTTTAAGCAAAAACCATACTGAAGAGGAATTGAAGGAAGAAGTTGGAGAAGATTGGAGTGGAAAACAGATATCTATTCCATTGCAACAGGTAAAAGATAAGAGAAATGTAAAATCACAATATTTTGCAGGCAGCACATTCAGAGGCAGTAGAGTGATCTATGAAAAGCATTTTACCTAGACGATTACAACGGCCATGGGAAAATGAAGGAAGCAACAAGGATAAGAAGATACGACACTCTTGGACAAAAGAGTGGTTTTTTGAAGATGCTTCTTGAAAGTGGAACTGGCGGCGTACCAGAAGTTACAGATGGAGTGGGCAAGACATTCCACAAATTGAGGATGGAATGGAATGAACTATCACCAGTCTGTTTGTGGGATTGAGAGCAGTAAGAACACACGGCAGCAGATGGAGGCGGAAGCAGCCAGACCAGTGATTAGCCAGTGCAGACGGTCACAAACCCAAGGGTTATAAACTCGGAGGTAAAAATTAAATTCAATAAGATGATTAGACCGGAAGTCAACATACCAGAAGTCGCGGACTTTCGCGCATGATATTGCAAACACAGGAATTGTCAACAAGATGACCTTGCGAGGTCACCTGTGCTCACTATCCCCCAAAGCTGTCCCGCAGGCAACACTCCAAACCACTCCGGAGTGTTATTGAGTTTGAGCTTCACCCCCAAGTTTGGTTAGGGGAAAAATTTGAAAACCCCACTAGGACCCTCGATGAAAAACTCCGAATGAGTCCACATTGTCAATAACCCTGATTGACACTCCAGGTTTAGAACTCCGGAATTTCTGCCTCCGTGTGGACATGATCATGATATACATCTTGTGGATGCCAAGGTCAGAATAACCCTTTAAAAAAACCACACAAACAAATGCGCCTTGTGCACAAATGATTGAATTTTGTAATTAAAACGAGTTATCTCGATACTCTATCTTGTTGTAAGCAACATCTGGTCTGATCTCAATATAGAACTAGGGGAATTCCATTTTTTCTTTTTCCATAATAAGGTAAAGTAAGTACTTTTCCTGTGAGAAATCTTTCTCCAAATAAAATTGAGAAAATAAACTAAAATTTGATTAACAAAATGAAGATAATAGAACATCCAAGAACAAAAATGATCACAGAAAGGAAAATAGAAAAAAAAATGCAGTGCTTGACATCCTTAAAGCCTAGATCAAATAATACTCGGCAGGACACTCCCCATGTGGTTCCAAGAAAAAGGAACGAACCTCACAGCTAATGTTCAAGTTTACAGTGAACCTGATCAGGAGGTAGGTCCAATTGATTGACCTTTACAAACCTAACTCCCTCACTCACATGATAGGAAAATTAATCCATTTGTTTCAATCACTTTCAAATGACGACATTGATGATTATGACAACTGTTAGGAGAGGAGAGAAAGAAAGAAAAAAGAGGGAGAGGAGTCTGTTATTAGTGACCTGTTACTTTAAATTCTTGCATGGTGATCATCAAGATTTGTTCATGCTCTAACCACAGGCAGTTTATTATTGGAAAGCACACACTGTAACAAGTGTGCCACAAGGGATTCTTAGATGAGATATTTTGTTGCATGCAAGATTTTAATCCAAGCCTGTTTTTTTTTCCCTTTTCTTCGTCGTAACAAAAACTAAGTTACAGTGACGAGAGGTGATGAAAAGCAGTTCCGAACTAAAATGGTAAATACGCTGCAGCTGAGTCGTGTGTGATTTATGCCAGGAGGAGCTTTGCATTCAAGTGCTGGCCACAGGTGCAACAGATTTCAAATAACAGAGTCCCGAATTGCCGAGTGGGGTATTAAAGATACATAAAAAAAAGAATTCTATCGCCAGACCGTTGCCGGTAATTACGGGATGCCCCTATTAAAGCGGACGTGTTTTTTATTTATAATTGATATAATATTTTTTTTATTTTTTTTAATTGTCTCATTAAGAATTGTTAAATTTTTCATTTCGAGATGAACCGGCCCTACTTTGATGCTCCAGTTGGCTCTTGGCAATTTAAGTAGCCTTTAAGAGTTAAAGCAATTTGTAATCCACTGAAGCCAAACACGGAAGGAACGTGGAACAGTGGCAATCCAGTTGCAAAATTGCGTGTGGACCATTCCTCCGCGTGATGCTTGATCTTTTCATCTTTGTACCGAAGCACTCTTACACAAGTGAATTGCAAGTAATATGATTTTTCACAAATTTGCAAACAGCTTCAGTTTACAAATAATTAAGCAGTATTGTATGATTTACTGAAAATGACGTCGGTAGTGGAAAATTTTCATTGTTTATTTCAGGCTTTTGTGGTGTGAACTTCTTTTCCCCACATATTTAAACAGATGCAAAAAATATTTTCGCAACCCCTATGAGTTTGAATGTGCTGCATTTGAAACCTTGTGAATTGGAAAAAAAACTTAAAAAATGTAAAAAATCAGGCACAAAATACTGCTGAAAAATATCACTCTATACAGTTGACAAAGACTACATCTTTTCTCTGATTTTGTTTTCTCTGATTTTTGTCCTTTAAAAGGCACAATTTCAGTCTAAGTTTAAACATTTCAGAAAGTGACAAAAACAACTTGATGAAAAAAATTGACTTTCATGTTCAGTCCAAGCAACTTAGATTGGAATCCCTTTTCAAGACTGGCAAGATCATTGACCATTAAAGCATTTGGAGGGAGTTTTGTTTCATCAAATTGACTCCTAATCACGGAAAAAAATCTCAAAAATTGAGGAAAAATTGTGGGCATTGCATATAAAATGTGATTATTATACTGCACAATTAATTCCTCTACAACTATCTCATACGGACAATGGTGGAAATATAAATTATATTGCCCGTGAAAAGTGATGGATTGCTGCCTTTCAAAAAGAATTGGCCACAAAAATGAGTAATTTTCAGTGTTTACAGTAGCCCCATACTTCACTTCTCTTACTGTCGGGTACCCTTGCTCGTTCGTTAGGATCGGCGAAAAAAAAAAAAAAGGGTTTTTCCTCGAATTCAATTTCGCGAATGTTATTTTTCGCCAAATAAAACAAAGATACTTTTTTTCAATTTGGAAATTTCGCGAAATTTGAAAGGTGGTAGTAGGGGGTAGTTGACACCGTCGCGAACAAACCGTATAATAAAGTTATATTTTGTCTGTGATTTTCGGAAGAGATTCCATCAACAAAGCTACATCATCCAAATATTCAGCTGCGACATAGGCCTCTATACTGATAATTTGCTTATTTCGTTATTTGTGTTTCGTGGACTGTATTTACCATAGTCGTGTATTGTTTGAAAAGGATGGCTAAATCTAAAAATCATTCATTGTTTTCGCAAACAAGGGGCATATTTATGTCCTAAAAAATCTGCGATTTTGCACAAAAAGGGGCGTTTTTTAAACCGAAACTCGCGGGAAAAGGGGGTTGTTTTCAATTACACTACGAAACGGCATGGGTTACCAGACAGTAGAGGAGTGACGGTTTTACCGGTACAGTAGGCAGCAGCGAGCCACAACAACAGTGAGTATAGGCTGCCTTGAGTTCTAAAGGGGGGGTGGCGCAATTAACCTGTAGTCAGGGAAAAGTCATCCCGATCGGAAGGTCAATACGGTAAAAAAACAATGGCTGATTTTGCATGCAATTTTCACCAAAATTCCTGACTTTACATTCAAGGGGTCACTATTCCCCCTTTCCCCCCTACTGGCAATGCCCCAAGTACCACCTATTCTTACATTATTTCTGCCCATGTGGCAATTACTGTTGACACCTTCATCTAAAGTAAACAATCAAAAAGACTTCTATTTTTTAAGGGGGCATTTCGTGTCCACAACCTCGTCTCCCCCCGATTACCTCAAAGAAGTCGAGATTTTTATATCATCTGAACCGTTAGCCTAGTAGTAATCCATGCTCCGACCTAATCTTATGTGCAAATCGGCAGTATCTGTAAGAAATTCGCAATTTTGTATTTTCTGTCGTAATGGGCAGAAATTACTGCAAAGTGGCCTATGGGACGGTGGGAAACAAGCAATTGCTCCATAACACGCAAACCAGCAAGTCGGATCAACTCAAAATTGTGACCCAATAAAGCTTTTCTAAAGGAACCCTTGTGACAGTGATAAAACAGAAGATGCTTTGAATCCATCAAAGATGCACCGTTAATATGCACCTTAATTAGCCGTAGTCGCCCAGAGGTTAAAACGTATTCCAGAATTTGCAGTATTAAAATGTTGTGTGTTAAAACAACATTAACATGTGGCATAAACCAGTATGAATGCTTCACTGCTTTACCAGCTGCAAAGAAGAAAAAAATGGTTGACGTTGTACTCTTGACCGCGGGGGGCCGGAAAAGATATGGTACTTATGAGTCGAAACCAATGCTCCATTGTATGTACCCACTTGGGGTGAAGTTGTGCGAAGTATTTGAACTGAGGCAATTGCGTTAGGTGGTTTCAAACTTTATCGAGTAAAGGGTTACGGGGTGTGACGTTACTCTTGACCGCGGGCCCGGAAGAGTATAGTACTTATGAGTCGAAACCAATGCTCCATTGTATGTACCCACTTGGGGTGAAGTTGTGCGAAGTATTTGAACTGAGGCATATTTGCGTAGGTGGTTCAACTTTTATCGATTAAAAGGTTTAGGGTTGATGTATGAGGATGGGGCTGGGCGAAGTTGCAAATTGATAAGATACTTATCTGAAGGAGTGGACTGGGGTTGATCCGGCAGCAGAGTCGATGACACTACACATTAAATTGTGAAATAATGTGCTCAACTTACGGTTAGAGTGTGATCGTTGTTAAGTAGGTATGGGGCATGGGCACAAAGGACATTTAGTATTTCTGTGGAATTATAGGTTGAGTTGTAAAGTTTTAAGAGGGTATGTTTAGGGTTAGGTTGAGAGTGGGTGGGGCTAGAGTGTCAAGGTAGGGTTAGGATTAGGATTGGCATGATGAGGCAAACTTGATCCCATTCACATTTCGCTGTGATGTATAGCTTTCTATCCGTACTCTCCGGTGAACCCAGGTCAAGTACCAAGTGGTGCACATATCTTGGTTTTTTAAAGCAATATTAGCACATTTTTTGAAGAGCCGACCCCAATTTTAAAAAATTGATATTTTTGCAGGAGTTATTTTGGTAATAATCAACGAAACTATTACTGCATCGAGAAGAATGCTAAAAAAATGCGTATTTATCATAAAAATACGCGATTTTGTAATTAAAATGGCAGCGGGATCCACGATTGGACTTAATGGCTGGCTGGAAAAGCTACATTAGGTCGTCCTTGATGCAATAGTGCCACCTCAAGAAAATAACTCTAATTTGACTTGCCTGAACCAATTAAAACAACTAATGGTGAGGTAGAGATGTACATGGCACTGTTCCCGGCTAATTCACATTGGAGGCCGTTTTCCAGACAAGCGTTGTTGAATTATTATTGGGATCTCCCGAATTAATTATTCTATTAAAAAATTCCTTCGTTTGGGGACACATAGACATTTTGAGCCGAACCATTCACAGTATAGGTACAGCCCTTTACCAATGGAACCGTGTAAGAATCTCAAATTTTGGAAAATTGAGGGAGCTCTTCAAAAAAAATGTGCTATATTGCTTTAAGTGATGATGGGAGCATGGAGATGTATTTTTTGTGTCCCCCTGGGTTAAAAACGGGGATATTGTGGCAGCAGGTTCTTTTGTGTGTGTGGTCAGTTCTGTGGGTGTGTTCCATTTTGGTAGATAAATGTCTTCTCTGGGGCCAATTGCAGCAACTTGATAAGAAGAACCACTGGCCACTGATTAAAGGGTATTCTTTGAAAAATCTATCATTCATTTCATGCACAAATTTGATCAGTATAAGCACAGACGGGGTATATACAGATTGGTGGTCAAAGGTTATGTGGCTGGATTAAAGGTGCATTCTCTCATTTTGGTTTAGGTGACTGTTTTGTATCTCCTGCCCAAGAGCTTGGACCCATGCAGCCAAACTTGATCAGAAGAACCACTGGCCCAAGGTTTCTTATGTGTGGTGTACTCCCGATTGTGGAGAGAGGTCATTGTGTGTGAATCATTAATTGGTTGTCAACGGGCAGTCTCAATCATTAGTCGACTGCGACAGCAGGCATCGCAAGTTCCTCCAGTCATTGGTTTGGGCCAAGTTGGAGAGATAGCCTTTGGTTGCAACATGTTGTTTGTGTCCCCAAGAGCTTTTGGATGTTAGGAGAGATATGATGTGTTCTCTGTCGGCCGCTGGGCTTCCTCTGGGCCAGGTGTTGGGTGTAGAAAGCATATAACCTACTAGGCTCTCCCTCTGGCAACCTTAGAATATGACCAAGAAATTAAGCTGTATCATGTTTACTAGGTTTATCAGAGCCTCCGTACCTGTAGCAGCATAGATCTGTGGGCATTGGGAGCA